>ML361054.1:0-75404 GCA_005239505.1 Nicotiana paniculata | reverse complement strand
TATATATATATATATATATATATATATATATATATATATATATATATATATATATTTGTAAATCTAGAGTCAGTTAATTAATATTTTTGTCCTAGTATTTTTATTGAATTTTACTTGAATTTATTTTCTTTCTTAAAAAAAACTAACGAAAAACAAAAGAGAAGAAAAAAAAAAACTCCCAAACTTTCCACTCGCTCACGTCTCTCGCCCCCACAATACATAACCCCCAACTTCAAAACTCATGTTGCCCACTCAAATGCAACAAAAAGAAACTACTGAGATTGCTTTATAAAGAACGAGAGTAGCAGCAACCTAGAAAAAAATAAAAAATAAGATCCCCACTTCATCTCTGCATTTCGTTCTAAATCCAAAGTTCAACATTTCAATCCTCCACTATGAAATGTGAAACATTCTTCCTTTCGGCATTTAGTGGAAATTAAATTCAAGAAAATTCCGAAAAAAATAAAAATATTAAAAAGATCTCTTATTCGTCATCCTTAATTTTCGGATTCTGATTTCTAAATCAAGGGGATTCGTTTGAGTTTGGAGCGGTCTTGAGTTCGAGTTGCGTGAGGATTGCTCGTGGGCTTTGAATTGGCGGATCTGGGTTTCAGTTGCTGCTATTTTCTCGACTAGATTTTTGATTTGAAACCTTGTATCTGTTAGGTTGCTCAAATATTCAAAGTAATCTACTCATCGAGATTTGAGGTGCGGTCGAGTTGACGTCTCATTTTTTGTTGACGTACATCACCTCCGGTCATAGGTTCGTTGTTCTCGTCGCTGTCCCTATTTTCTTTTCAAAATCTTGGATCCAGTATCGTTGTCTTTGGATCAATTGTAGTGCAAAAAAAAAAAAAAAAAAAAGAAACCAAACCGAAGTGGAATTGGGTTCTACACTAAGGTCTCATCTTTACCTTGCTTTTCCATTTTTCATAATATTATATGTTTGTCTCTTATGCTTTTTTTTTTTATTAACATGAGTATTTGATATTTAATGTTATGAATGTGTCCGATTCTTTGCCTTTTGATTATTATCTTGATACATCAAATCAGTAACGTTATTTGTTGAGATTGATTGGGAAATTATTTGGCTAAATATTAGTTAATTTGAATTTACATGAATGAATTAGGAAGTACAGTAATTAATCACAAGGAAACAGTCATTCTTCAATTGTTTGGCCACGGGGAATTTGCTCTTGAAACACAAAAGTAGTTAGACCATGTGTTAATTGAAATGAAACGAATAGTATGGGTAGAAAGACGAATTTCATGCATATTTGGATTTTTTTTAATTTCTTCACTTTTGGGATAGTTAGGAACATGTCTTAGGCCGTCACCCGGGTAGGCAATATTTAGAATTTTTAACGTTCGCGTGACATAATTACGGGTTTCAAAATTAAGGCCAAAATATGTGTTCGTGCAACTTTGGACGAACAATCTTAATAATAATAAAATGTTATTAATTGTGTACATATTCGTGTGACACGAGTACGATTTAAAAAATAAATATTTGTAGAAAAATCTTTAGGCACGACTTAATCTATCATTGTGATTGTGTACACGTTTGTCATAATTATGATTTTTAAAATAAATCGAGGTACGCGTCCGCGCGACTTTGGCCAAGTTTTCTTAAATAATTAAGCGTTGTAAATTGTGTACACATATGTGTGACATGATTCTTGACGCGCCCAAAAAGAAAAGAGTACACGTACGCATGACTCATTTCAAGATAATTTCATAATCATGAATAATCAAATAATTAAATGCGGTAAAAGGTAAAAATGCACATAGGTTCTAAATATGTAATTAAAAAATTTAACTAAGCCAGGTATGATTTAAGCGACCGTGCTAAAACCACGGAACCCATAAATGTCTAACACCTTCTCATGGGTTATCAGAATTCCTTACCCGGACTTCTGTTATCGCGGACCAAAAAATAGAGTCAAATTTCCTTTATTTGGGATTTAGAATAAACCAGTGACTTGGGACACAATAAAATTATTCCAAGTGGCGACTCTAAATAAATATATAATCTCATTTCGAATAATGTCACTTTAATTGAAAAAAACTCCCTTATCCCCTTCGGGAAGAAAGAGGTGTGACAATCCCACGTCACCCTATCACACATAGGTCCAATAGCACAACACAATTGAAATTTCAAAATCCAATCCTGACCCATAAACCTTAGAACCAAATTCCCACCTCTAAAATAATATACAAGATAAAAATTCAACAATTATAAACTCAACAAGTTTGAACATGGTCAAACAAGCCATATACGCACCCCATATGAAATCACATAATACACCGCATGACTCAAACACCCATGTGATAACTCCCTATCATAATAGCTGCTCAAAACAATCCAATATCAGTACATGACCTCTTATGAAGAAGTGCCTCGCTCTAACACTTTCATATAATGCCGATGATGAAAGAAACATGTAGAAACTAGCAATCATCCGTCCAATCAGTCAGATACGAAGCTCCTCCTTCCCAAATAGGAGGTATAGCAGATTTCTAGGCCGACTCCCGATATTTATCCTTCCAACTATGCGTAAAAAATGTTCACAATATTCATTCTACATCCAATGACCTCTTCTCATCCAACACGACTACTCTAATGACATGACACATTGATACAATTCGAAGCCATTACCTGTGCAACTCGTGCACTCAATAGCAACATCCCAATGTAATCAAATTATATAAAAGATTCACACGAGAGGACTATCCTTCCATTAAAAATTACCATCACAACATCATACTAAAAGCCTGGCACACATCGTAAATATCAAAACACACGAATCCAATACCTAAGGTCATACCCCTATACAATCTCCGCTACAGTGTGTGATCTCATCCAAACGCTGGTCCACATGAAATACTACAAGCCGCCTGGCTCAAAATCAATTACCATGTGAAATTCGAAATCAAGTACTCAAAGTGTATTGCCACAAGCAGGGGGAAATCGGACGATACCATGCCACGCGAATCAGAAAGAACATAACCAATACGTTTCAACCTCGCAACACCCAATTACCTACCTTACTCAAACCTAGCTATAAAGCCCAATTAAATTCGAATAGTAAGTGCACATAACTAACAATCACCACTCCTCGCCAACCGAAGGGTAACTTGTAGATCACTAGAATATGAATAAACTCAATGAAAATCGAATGGTACATCCCTCAACAATAGCAATTTGGAGTCAGCAATTCTGACCCGGTGCAGAACACACACTCATACGGGCCTACCAATAACCATGAATCAACTCTGGTCACCCACAACAGATCGATAACTCACCGAAAGTTCACAATGACTAACCATCGTACATACTAACATCTGACTAGCTTTGCTCGCATCTTCACAGTTCACCACCACAAGATAACTTATTTATGAGAACTCTCAGGCTCGAAGTCATGAAGCGCACCAGTTATTGATATCATCTACCTAGTAACCTGAAACTGCCCATGCTGCCTAAGAATTTATGACCTTCCTTCTAGAACTGAACCATGACCTCACACATGTAGATATAAACTCTACACAAGAAAACGCATACACCCTGCCAACCTATGATCAATATGAGAACCTCGTAATCCCTTCCGAGCCATAAGCAGCTACATACTCAACTAGCCAAGAGATTTTCATTTGATCCCGTCTAATGAGCAAAACCACTATACACCATAGGCTCTTAATGCCAGTAGAAAATATACATCTTTAACCATGGTATAAACCATCAAGAACTCTTCGAGTCCCATTTGTACGACACAAACCCGTCAGGAATGAATCCTTCAAACTCAACCAAGCTACGCAGGTCACCAAAATCCAAGAGCATAGCCAAAAAACACATGTAAAAACTCATTACCTCATAAACACCCAAAGAGCTAATCATATCCCTTACCCTAAAGACACTTCATGCAAATCTAAAGCCATTAATTTTAACTTTCTGTTAATGATATGTAGAATCCATGATAATGTTTTACACCCTCCAACGTAAAGCTCAATTACACGGACCAATTAGACAGAATCGACATGACCCATTTGAACACTAACATACTAGGAAAGTAATCCACACACTTGAAGCAACGAGCAAATTCATACACTGCACACACTACACCTTTTACAATACCACTCAATCATTCAATATAACCCATTTACCCAATAGAGTATATTACGACCCATATCAAAGAAAATTTCATTACTAGAGTCGTTCCCAGACCCCACATATGCAGGACATAACTGATTTACCCATATGCCTCGAACTGAAACCAATATAACACATAATTGTATAATCAACTTATCAATAACAGACTCCCCCACTTGGATCAAATCCAATAGTCAAGATAAACAATAACTCACAATGCCCAAAATAAAACAACCCGTCTAACAGCTTACGTCATCTACAAATCTCGCATTCATCATTATAATAGTCATGCCAACTTCCACAAGCGACCTAAACTCAAATTACAACATATATTATTTATTGGTAGAAGAGAACTTACTACAGAACAACATAGGGATCACACACCCTAGGACAACCCGCAGGAGATACCCCTGTCGGCTTAGCCTCAAACATGATATCTCTCTATGCACTTCCAAATATCATAGCTATCACACAATCACTACACCCTTTTGTATCTAAACACAAACAACGCCTAACCTTGAGGTACTGAGATACACGGAATAAGAACCTGAAGCTGATGGTACAACCAATACTAGAGCTGAGGTCAAAAGGAAATCTTGAGCTTCTGGAAGGTCTATCCACACTCGTCTGACCACATGGATACCCTACACCACGTGTCCCAAGAGTGCTACTGAACTGAGCCAAAATTCACACTTGGAGAACTTTGCATAAAGCTTCCCCTCCTTGAATCATTATAATGCCATCCTCAAATACTAGGTATGCTACCTCTGGCTACGCGTATACGCCAGGGTGCAATAACAAAAGAGTGCTAATATGGGTGGAATGCACCATTAATCAGATACATGAATGCTACTAGGGAAATGATCAGCCCAAAATACATCATCGGGAAGTCATAACAAAACAGAAGGATCCGCTTCACTCCACAACTGAACAACATAAGAGGTCTTCCTATACACTCATCACTCGAGGCCATGTGCTAACTCTAGACATAAGTCGAACACTCAATAGTTCTTGCTACATATCCGGCCCCTCCCTTTTTGTCCCAATCAAACAATATGAACAAATCTCACCCTCAAAACATACTCACCTCATAGACATCCAGTCACAAATTCCCATAAATAAGGACATCAACGGACATATAAGTATTCAAATACATGGCACACACACTAAAAATATTAGCACTCAAGCAATGAATCCGTCCTCAAGTCCTCCAGACTAGCCCATTACCAACATGCTAAAATCACATCTCACCCATGGAAGTCACAAGTCGTCGATGCACAGCTAATACTAAGCGCTCTCGGGCGCGTTCGAATACATGGATGAAATTCAAGAGTTACGCTCCTGGCTGAATAAACTGGATTCGCACAACAAGAATTCAAGAATGTGCGATTTTATTAAGGGTTATGTAGCCTCTCGAAGATAAGTACATACGTATCCGTACAGATCTGCAAGACTGTACTAAACCTGCTCAGCACTGTTGAGTCCTATGTAACCTAGCGCTCTGATAGCAACTTGATACGACCCCAAATCTAAACTGGCCATAACGACGCCTATTGTGATACTAGGATAGCCAATTTACTGAAATAAATAAAAATAATTTTCCATTTAATACATCAAATATCCGAATTTCATAACAATTATGTTTCTTAAGCATTACAAGTCAATAAAAATGACTAGAACATTTAAGCACAGCCCCAATATCTGGAGTCAACCGTAATGAGCATCTAAGAAATGATACAGTCTAATATAAATCCTTTACTACAACAAGTCTGGGAAGTAAAGTAAAATGACTGAGTAGGAAGAAGAAAGAGTGGACTGCGGACGCCGAGCAGCTACCTCAGAATCTCTGAACACTGCTCAAAATGGGGTAGCTCAACTATCGCTCTGCCCCGGTACCTGAATCTACACACAAGGTGCCGGGAGTAACGTGAGTACGCTAACTCAGTAAGTAACCAAAGTATCTAAATACATGAGTGTAGTGACGAGCATTTAAACTTTACGGTTTCATAAAATATAAGTACCAGTAAAGGTAATAAATCAAGTCAAGAGTTCCCATTTACCAAAGATTTGACAAAACTCCAGTTTGCCCTTTTTAAACTTGTATGAAGCATTAGTCAACATTTATCAAAGAGGCTTAGTATAAAGAATAGTGAAAACAGTAGTTTCATAAAAATATGAGCCACTCGGGTACAATGACACTCACAAATAATGCCTCTCGGTCAAGCCTCTTGGTCACTCGTGTATCTACTCTCGTAACTCAACACTCTCACTCATCATGTACCATATAACAACTACTACGGCGTGCAGCCCAATCCAATACGTATATATATACATATATATTATTGCGGCGTCCAACCCGATCCATATAACATACGATGCGACGTGCAGCCCGATCCATATAACATACGCTGCGGCATGCAGCCCGATCCATATAATAGTCTACTGCACTCACTAGGGGTGTACAGACTCCTGGAAGGGCTCCTTCAGCCCAAACGCTATATCGCTGCGGCGTGCAGCTCGATCCAATATATATCTTGCTGCGACGTGCAACCTGACCCGTATATAATATATATTGTTGCGGCGTGCAACTCGATCCATATATATTGCTGCGGTGTGCTGCTCGATCGATATATAATTTATATATATTGTTGCGGCGTGCAGCCCGATCCATATGTAATATATAACATAGATATTGTTGCGCCGTGCAGCCCGATCCATAACTATCCTCACATACTCAGCGCTCGACCTCACTCAGTCATCCTCACAAGCCACTCGGGCAGTTCATCTCAACTCACGGGACTTAGCCCAAAATACTTCTCAGAGCTTCAAAGCAGTGTGATAACAATGAAAATAACAACAAGTCGTAAACATGACTGAGTTCATAGATGTTCTATCAGGATAGTGTGAGAATAGTGTAAAAGTACCTCCATATGTAATATATAACATGTGTATTGCTATGGCATGCAGCCCGATCCATATCTATCCTCACATACTTGGCGCTCGGCCTCACTTAGTCTTCCTCAGAAGCCACTTGGGCAATTCATCTCAACTCACGGAACTCAGCCCAAAATACTTCTCAGAGTTTCAAAACTGTGTGATAACAGTGAAAATAACAACAAGTAGAAAACATGACTGAGTTAACAATTGTTCTATCATTGTGTAAGAATAGTGTAAAAGTACCTATGAGAGTCTAAAAAGTTCGGCACAAGGCCCCAAACATGGCTCACAACCCATTAACAAGTATAAATTTCCAAATACAGGATATCGTAAGGTTTCAAATCGAACTCGCGGCTTAATAGTCTCTATGGGACGGACCAAGTCACAATCCCTATTGGTGCACGCCCACACGCTCATCACCTACCATGTGTGTCACCTCATTTACCAAAACAATATCAAATACCGGGGTTTCATACCCTCATGTTTAGAGTTACAATCGTTACATACCTGAAAATAGCCCAAAGACTATTTTGTGGTGCTCTTGCCCCTCGAATCGGCTCGCAAATGCTCCAAGGCTATCACAAAACAGATCAATAACATCAAAATATGATAGGGAGACGGACCCCAATCGAAAACTATCAAAATTAGGCACAATTCCCGAAATTTGCCAAATTTGGCCCCGGGCCCAAGTCACGGAATCCGATAAAAATTATATCACGAGAATCCTTATCCTCGCACGAGTCCGTACATACCAAAAATATCAAAATCGGACCACAATTGCCCACTAAAATCACCAAAAGAAATTTTCAATTCTCATGCATCTAACCTCCCCGAATTTTGGGTTTAAATCCAACAAATTTTCGGTTTAATTACTTATAAAATGACATAGAATAGAGTTATGAAGTCGAAAATCTTACCTCCAAGTGATTCCCTTCGATTTCTCTTCAAACCCTCTCAAAGAGCTCCAAACTCGCTCAATAATGGAGGAAAATAGACAAAAATTCGCAAGAAAGGGCTATTTAAAACATTCTGCCCAGCACTATAATTTCTTTCAGTGTGATCGCGTCTCTAGAAACGTGTTTGCGATGCACAGTCCATCCCACTATATGCGTTCACATAGCAATACATGCGTTCGCATAGCTCAAACATCCATCACACACACGCGCCTCAGAACACCTATGCGATCGCCTAAGGAGCCACGCGACCGCACTGCTCCAGCTTGCCCAACCTATGCGATCGCATACCTTATTACGCGATCTCATAGAAAAAATCAGTCTGCCTCAATATTTTACTCTACACAATCGTGGATAAACATAAGCGATCGCAATAAACAAACCATTGCTGCTAAAACACCAGAAAACCAGCAATCTCCAAAGACCAAAAGTGCTCGTTTGAGCATCTGAAATACACTTGAGGCCCCCGGGACCTCAACCAAACCTACCAACATATCCCATACCATCATTAAAACTTACTCGAGCCTTTGAAATACCAAAAACAACGCAAAAACACAAAAATCAAATCAAATTCAAGCCTATGAACTTTGAAATTTCTAAATTTCACCAAAGATGCCGAAATCATCCAAAAACACATTCGATTGACCTGAAAATTTGCACACATATGCAAAATGACATTAAAACCTACTCCAACTTCCGGAATTCCATTCCGACTCTGATAGCCTATTTTTCACTACCGACCAAAAATCGCCAAAAACTAATTTTCGCCAATTCAAGCCTAATTCTACACCGGATATCAAAACCACATTCCGAACACACTCCTTTGTAACAAATCACCTAACGAAGCTATCCGAACCATAAAATCTACATTTCATGGTCGTTTACAAATAAGTCAACTTCTGGTTGACGTTTCCAACTGTTGAACCAAGATAAGAGACTAAGTGCCTCATTTCTTTCCAAAAATCGCTCTGAACCCGAGCCAACCAATCTAACACAACGTAATGAATCTGAACCACATAAAATGAAGCAGAAACAGGGGAAATGGGGCTAAACTCTCGTAATGATTGGTCGGGTCGTTACATCCTCCCCACCTAAATATACGTTCGTTCTTGAACGTGCCAAGAGTTGTTCTCCAACACCATCGAACTACCGTGTAGCCTACCACGCACATACTCGGGGCTGATCCCACGTCACCCTATCACACATAGGTCCAATAGAAAAACATAGTTGAAATTTTGAAGCCTAATCCTGACCCATAAACCTTACACCCGAATTCCCACCTCTGAAATAATATACAAGATCACAACTATAAACTGAAAAAGTCTGAACATGCTGGTACAAGCCATATACGCACCCCAGATAAAATCACATAATACACCGCATAACTCAAACACCCATAGTGATAACTCCCAATCAAAATAGTTGCTCAGAACAATCCAATACAAGTACATAACCTCTTATCAAGAAGTGCCTCGCTCTAATACTTTCATATACTTCCGACGATGAAAGAAACAAGTAGAAACTAGCAACCATCCGTCCGATCAGTCAGATATGAAGCTCCCTTTCCCAAACATGGGGTATAGCAGATTTCTAAGTAGAGTCCCGATATTTATCCTTCCAACTATGAAGTAAACAATTCTCACAATATTCATTCTACGTCAAATGACCTCTCTCATCCAACACGACCACTCTGATGTCATGACACATCGATAAAATTTGAAGCCATAACATGTGCAACTCGTGCACTCAATAGCAACATTCCAATGTAATAAAATTATATAAAATATTCACACGAGAGTATTATCCTGCCATTAAAAATTACCATCACAACATCATGCTAAAACTCTGGCACACATCGTAAAAATAAAAACACACGAATCCAATACCAGAGGTCATACCCCTATATAATCTCCGCTACACTGCGTGATCTCATCGAAACGCTAGTCCACATGCAATACTACAAGCCACCTGGCTGAATATCAATAACCATGCGAAATTCGACATCAACTACTCAAAGTGTATTTCCAGGAGCATCGGAAAATAGGACGATACCATGACACGCGAATCAGAAAGAACATAACCAATACATCTCAACCTCACAATACCCAATTACCTATCGTACCCAAATCTAGCTATAAATACCGATTAAATTTTCTATAAGTGCATATAACTAACAATCACCACTCCCCCCCCCCCTAGGTAACTCGTAGATCACCAGAGTATCAATAAACTCAATGATAATCGAATGGTACATCCCTCAACAATAGCAATTTGGAGTCAGCAATTCTGACCCGATGCAGAACACACACTCATACGGGCCTACCAATAACCATGAATCAACTCTGGTCACCCACAATAGATCGATAACTCACCGAAAGTTCACAATGACTAACCATCATACATACTAACATCTGACTAGCTTTGCTCGCATCTTAACAGCTCACCACCACAAGATAACCTGTTTATGAGAACTCTCAGTCTCGAAGTCATGAAGCGCACCAGTTATTGATATCATCTACCTAGTCACCTAAGCTGCCCATGCTTCCTAAAAATTTATGACCTTCCGTTCAGAACTGAACCATGACCTTACACATGCAGATCTCAGCTCTACACAACATACAACATACACCCTGCTAGTCTATGATAAATATGAGAACCTCATAATCCCTTCCGAGCCATAAGCAACTACGTACTCAACTAGGCAAGAATTTTTCATTTGATCCCATCTAATGAGTAAAATCACTATACACCACAGGCTCCTCATGCCAGTAGAAAATATACATCTCTAACCATGGTAGAAACCATCAATAACTCTCCGAGTCCCATTTGCACGTCACCAAACTGTTAGGACTGAATCCTTCAAACTCAACTAAGCTACGCACGTCACCAAAATCCAAGAGCATTTCCAAGAAACACATGTAAAAACTCATTACCTCATAAACACCCAAAGAGCTAATCGTATCCCTTACCGTGAAGACACTTCATGCGAATCTAAAGCCATTAACTTTACCTTTCTGTTACTGATATATAGAATCCATGATAATGTTTTATAGCTTCCAACGGAAATCTCAATTACATGTCCCAATTAGACAGAATCGACCCGACCCGATGCACACTAACATACAAGTAAAGTAATCCACACACTTGAAGCAACAAGAAAATTCATACACTGCACACACTACACCTTTTACAATTACCACTCAATCATTCAATAGAACCCATTTACACAATAGAGTACATTACGACCTATATCGAAGAAATTTTTATTACTCGAGTCGTTTCCAGACCCCACATCTGCAGGTCATAACTGTTTTATCCATATAACTCAAACTGAAACCAATACAACACATAATAATATAATCAACTTATCATTAACAGACTCCCCCACTTGGCTCAAAGCCAACGGTCAAGACAAACAATAACTCACAATGCTCAAAATAACACAACCCATCTTACAACTCAAGTCATCTACAAATCTTGCATTCACCATTGTAATAGTCATGCCAACTTCAAAAAGCGACTAAACTAAAATTACAACATATATCATTTATTGGTAGAAGAGAACTTACTAAACAACAACATAGGGATCACACACCCCAGGACAACCCGTAGGAGATACCTTTGTCGGTTTAGCCTCAAACATGATATATATCTATGCACTTCCGAAGATCATAGCTATCACGCAATCACTATACCCTTCTGTATCGAAACACAAACAACTCCTAACCTCGAGGCACCGAGATACGCAGTATAAAAACCTGAAGCTGAAGGTATAACCAACAGTAGAGCTAAGGTCAAAAGGAAATCTTCAGCTTGTGAAAGCTCTACCCACACTCGCCTTACCACATGGATACCCTCACTAGACACCACGTGTCCCAAGAATGCTACTGCACTGAGCCAAAATTCACACTTGGATAACTTTAAATAGAACTTCTCCTCCCTGAATCATTATAATGTCATCCTCAATATTAAGTATGCTACCTTTGGCTACGTGTAAATTCCAGGGTTCCATCAATGAATACAATAACAAAGGAGTGCTAATATGGCTGGAATACACCATTAATTAGATACATGAATGCTACTGGGGAAATGATCAGCCCAAAATACATCACCAGGAACTCATAACACAACAGAAGGATCCGCTTCACTCCATAACTGAACAACATAAGAGGTCTTCCCATACACTCATGACTCGAGGCCACTCCAGACAGAAGTTGAACAATCAATAGTTCTTGCTACAAAATATATGAACACATCTCACCCTCAAAACATACTCACCACATAGACATCCAGTCATAAAGTCCCATCAATAAGGACATCAACGGACATATAAGTCCCCAAATACATGGCTCACACACTCAAATCTTAGCACTCAAGTCATTGAATGAATCCGGCCTCAAGTCCTCCAGGATATCCCATTACAAACATGACAAAATCACATCTCACCCATGGAAGTCACAAGTCGTCGATGTACATCTAAAGCAAGCACTCTCGGGCGCGTTCGAATACATGGAAGAAATTTAAGAGTTACGCTCCTGGCTGAATAAATTGGATTCGCACGACAGGAATTCGGGAATGTGGGATATTCATAAGGGTTCTGTAGCCTCTCAAAGATAAGTACAGACGTCTCCGTACCGATCTGCAAGACTATAATGAACCTGCTCATGACCATTGAGTCCTACGTAACCTAGTGCTCTGATACCAGCTTGTCACGACCCCAAATCTAAACTGGCCGTGTGGCACCTATCGTGATACTAGGCTAGCCAGTTTACTGGAAATAATAAAAATGATTTTCCATTTAATACATCAAATATCTGAATTCTATAATAATTCTGTTTCATAAGCATTACAAACCAATAGAAATGACTAGAACATCTAAGAACAACCCCAACATCTGGAGTCAACCGTCATGAGCATCTAAGAAATGATAAATTCTAATACAAATCCTCTACTACAACAAGCCTGGGATGTAAAGTAAAATGACTGAGTAGGAAGGAGAAAGAGTAGGTTGCGGACGTCAAGCGGCTACCTCACAATCTCTGAACAATGCTCTGCCCCGTACCTAAATCTGCACACAAGGTGTAGGGAGTAACGTGAGTACACCAACTCAGTAAGTAACCAAAGTATCTAAAAACATGAATGCACTGACGAGCATTTAAACTTTACGGTTTAATAAAATATAAGTACAAGTAATAATAATAAATCAAGTCAAGAGTCCCCATTTACCAAAGATTTTACAAAAATCCAATTTTCCCTTTTAAAAGTTTTATGAAACATTAGTCAACATTTATCAAAGAGGCTCAGTGTAAAGAATACGGAAAACAGTAGTTTCATAAAACTATCAACCACTCGGGCACAGTGTCGCTCACAAATAAAGCCTCTCGGGCAAGCCTCTTAGTCACTTGTGACTCTACTCTCATAAGTCAATAATCACACTGAACACTCTCACTCGTCAGGTACCATATAACAATTGTTGCAGCATGCCCCCCGACCCAATACGTATATATATTCATATATATTCATATATATTGTTGCAGCGTTCAGCCCAATCCATATAACTTACGTTGCGGTGTGCATCCCGATTCAAATAACATATGCTGCGACGTGCAACCCAATCCATATAATAGTCGACTACGCTCACTGGAGGTGTACAGACTCCTGGAGGGGCTTTTTCAGTGCAATTGCTATATCGCTATGGCGTGCAGCTCGATCCAACATATATATTACTGCAGCGTGGATCCCAAAACATATATAATGTATATTGCTGCGGCGTGCAACCCGATCCACATATAATACATATATATTGCTGCGGCATACAGCCCGATCCATATATAATATATTTTTATTGTTGCGTTATGCAACCTGATCCATATGTAATATATAACATACATATTGCTGCGGCGTGCTAAGTATCCTCACATACTCGGCGCTCAGCCTCACTCAGTCATCCTCCCAAGCCACTCGGGCAATTCATCTCAACTCATGGGACTCATCCCAAAATACTTCTCAGAGTTCAAAGCATTGTGATTACAATAAAAATAACAACAAGTGGTAAACATAACTGAGTTCATAGATGTTCTATCTGTATAGTGTGAGAAAAGTATAAAAGTAGCTCTATATGTAATATATAATATATATATATATATATATATATTGTTGCGGCGTGCAGCCCGATCCATAACTATCGTCACATACTCGGCCTCGGTGTCACTTAGTCCTCCTCACAAGTGACTCGGGCAATTCACCTCAACTCACTGGACTCAGCCCAAAATACCTCTTAAAGTTTCAAAACCGTGTGATAACAGTGAAAATAATAACAAGTTGAAAACATCACTGAGTTCACAACTGTTCTATCAGGATAGTGTAAGAATAGTGTAAAGGTACCTTTGAGGGTCTAATCCGGTCGGCAGAAGGCCCCAAACATGGCTTACAACCCATAAACAAGAATAAATTTCCAAATACAGGATATCATAAAGTTTCAAATCGAATACGCGGCTTAATTGTCTCTACGGGATAGACCAAGTCACAATCCCTATCGGTGCACGGCCATACGTTCGTCACCAGGCATGTACGTCACCTCATTTACCAAAAAAATATCAAATACCAGGGTCTCATACCCTCATGTTTAGAGTTACACTCGTTACTTACCTCAAAACAGTCCAAAAACTATTCTGCAGTGCTGTTGCCCCTCGAATCGGCTCTCAAATGCTCCGAGGCTATCACAAAATAGATCAATAACATCAAAATATGCTAGGGAGACGGACCCCAATCAAAAACTATCAAAATTAGGCACAATTCCCGAAATTCGCCAAATCTGGCCCCCGGGCCCACATATTGAAATTCAATAAAAACTACATCAGAAGAATCCTTATCCTCCCATGAGTCGGTGCATACCAAGAACATCAAAATCTAACCACAATTTCCACTCAAATCACCAAAAGCAATTTCCAATTCTCATGCACCTAACCTCCCCGAATTTTTGGTTTAAATCCAACAAATTTCCGGTTTAATTACTTAGAAAATGACATAGAACGAGTTATGAAGTCGAAAATCTTACCCCCAAGTGATTCCCTTAAATTTATTCTTCAAACCATCTCAAAGAGCTCCAAACCCGCTCAACAATAGAGGAAAATAGACAAAAAATTGCAAGAAATGGTTATTTAAAACATTATGCCCAGCACTATAATTTTCTTCAGTGCGATCGCGTTTCCATCCAGGCGTTTGCGATGCAAAATACATTACACTCCACATGTTCACATACCAATACGCGCGTTTGCATAGCTCAAACATCTATCCTACACAGGCGCCTCAGAACACCTATGCGATCACACAAGGAGCTACGCGACCGCACTGCTTCAGGTTGCCCAACCTGTGCGATCACAGACCTTATTACACGATCGCATAGAAAAAATCTTTCTGCCTTAATATTTTACTCTACGGGATCATGGATAAACTCACGCGATCGCAATGAACAAACCACTGCTGCTAACATACCAGAAAACCAACAATCTCCCAAAGTCAAAAAGTCCCCGTTTGAGCATCTGAGATACACCCGAGGCCCTCAGGACTTCAACCAAACCTACCAACATATCCCATACCATCATTCAAACTTATTCGAGCCTTCGAAACACCAAAAACAACGCAAAAACACCAAAATCAAATCAAATTGAAGCCTATGAACTTTGAAATTTCTAAATTTCACCAAAGATGTCGATACCATCCAAAAACACATTCGATTGACCTGAAAATTTGCACACATATACAAAATGACATTACAAACCTACTCCAACTTTCGGAATTCCATTCCGACCCCGATAGCCGATTTTTCATTACCGACCAAAAATCGCCCAAAATCCGACTTGAAATACTTCGGCTTGAAATGGTTGTCGAAATGAAGCGGTTTGCAATTACAAGTCTTTTGTGACTTTTAGTTAATGGTCAATCAACATTTAACGTAGTTACGAGGTCAAGAAGCCTGAACTACGCCCATATCATGATTATGCTAAAACATTAATAGGGTTTCTCGGTGATGTGACTATTCAGGATGTGCCAAGGAAAGAAAATAAGAAGGCTGATATTTTAGCTACCATAGCTTCATCGTTAACCCTGCTTGATCAAAAGTAAGTTACTGTCTGCCAAAAATGGGTAGCACCGCTGCCAAATGAGACTGAAGGTGAAGAAAATGAACTCAAGCATCTTGTCACTATTTCAGAAGTTGAGAAAGAAGAATTGCGACAACCCATTATCGACTACTTAAGCTATGGGATACTTCCATAAAATCCGAGGAGAAGGACTGAAATCCGCCGTCGTGTAGCTCGCTTCCTTCACTATAAAGATACTCTGTACAGAAGGCCATTTGAGAGAGTAATGTTGCGATGCTTAGGGAAAGAAGAAGCACTCCAAGCTTTGCAAGAGGCACATTACGGGTATGCGGGTCACACCAGTCTGGACCAAAGCTCCACTTCCATATAAAGATGGGATATTATTGGCCAACGATCGTAAAAGATTTATTGGACTACGCTCGAAGATGCAAGGCTTGTAAATTTCATGCGAATTTTATTCATCAACCTACTGAAGTGTTGCACCCGACTGTTGCATCCTGGTCGTTTAACGCTTGGGGATTGGATGTTGTTGGACCACTACCAAAGTCCTCTAGTGGGCACCTATAAATCTTGGTTGCAACTGACTACCTCTCAAAATGGGCTGAATCTATTGCTCTTACGGAGGTAAAGAAGGAAAATGTTTCATGTTTCATCGGAGTAAGCATAATCTATCACTTTGGAATTCCTCGTTACCTAATAACTGATAATGGTAAACTATTCGACAATAGGTTGATGAACAAGATTTTTGATCTCTTTGGCTTCAAGCAACACAACTCTTCTATATATAATGTTGCCGTTAATGGTCTAGCCAAGGAATTCAAGAAGACTCTATACAACTTGTTCAAGAAAGTTGTATCTAAATACAAACGAGATTGACATGACAGTATGGAAGAAGCTCTGCGGGCATATAGGAAAATTTACTGCACACCAACACAAGCGACCCCTTATGCACCCGTTTATGAAGTTGAAGCCTTAAAACACATTCATTAAGATTAGATATTCAAGAAGGGATCACTGATGAAGAAAATGCTCGATTTCAATTAGCAAAGTTGAAGGCTCTTGATGAGAAGAGGTTGGAAGCTCAACAGAGTCTTGAATGTTATCAATCTTGATTGTCTCGCGCCTTTAATGAAAGAGTCCGCCCAAGATCATTTCAAGTAGGAGATCAAGTCCTTGCCGCACGAAAACCCATAATTATTTCCCATAAACCTCTAAGGAAGTTCACTTCAAAATGGGATAGGCCATATGTCGTACAAGAAGCTTACTCAAGTGGGGCTTACAAGTTGGTCGATGCAGATGGCATGAGAATCGACCTTATCGATGGCAAGTGTTTGAAGAAGTATTATCCTTTAAGTTGCAACGCTCCTCGACGCATGAGCCTAAACTACATGTTCTTACACTCCTGACTCGCATGAGTCTAAATAGTTTACGGTCCACCAAAAAATAAAAATAAAATAATAATAATAGAAAAATCCACTAGGTTGAAAACCTCGAAAGAGGCAGTATGGGCAAAAGCTAGGACAAAAAATAATAATAATTATTATTATTATTATACATTAATAAGAAAATCACTCATTCTGAACTACGGTGTGACTTGATCCTCTTCACCAAGGTACGTAGGCAGTATGGAGTTTCATTCTATGTTCAAACGCCTGAGTTCAAAAGATACATAATCCCCCAATTATTGCCGAAATAAAGTACGATTGAATGTAATCCATTTGATCGACACTTGAAAATCAAGCCGTGATACCATTCTTCTGTTAAACTTTAGACCCCATCTGATTTTGAAGTTGGCAAGCCGCTATGGTAAATGGGTATCTTCAATAAAATTATTAATATCTCTTAGGAAGATGCCAAGCATTTGCATTGATGCCCGTGAATTCGTTATGCCATCATGTTATCCAAACCATCAAGTTTATTTGGCGATCCTTCACAATGTTCCAAAACCAGTGGGACTTCAACCCAAGATATTTGGTGAGAATTAATTAAAAAGGTTTTGGGATCTCGATACTTCCACACCAAGATACAAAAATATGGTGAAGTCGCGCTAATGTGCAACTGCTGGCATATTAGAAACCAAAGTCGACTTCGAACTATCATCTAAAACTATCCTTAAGGTGTTAAATTTTATAATTTTGGTATGTTTTAGATTTTTAAGTGTAGTTTCCAATAGATCAAATGGTTCTTGTTTTCGACATTCCTACATCAAGATACAAAAGTTTTGGTGAAATCACACAAATCTGAAATCGTCGTCGTGTCACAATTTAGTTTTGATTTTGAACTATTATTTGAAAATATACTCAAGGCATTAAATATATATTTTGGATATGTCGTATATTTCTAAGTTATTTTTCCAAAAAAACGGTTCGTGATTCTGACTTTTCTACACCAAGATATGATTTTTTTTGTGAGATTGCGCAAATCTGAAATTTTCTACATGGTGGAATCTAAAGATGGTTTCAAAATATTATCTGGGTGGATTCGGAAGGTTTTTGATTCTATGTTTTTGATATGTCTTAGATATTGAAACCTAATTTTCGAGAAATCAAACGGTTCATTATTTGTATTCTCCCACGACAACATATGAATCTTTCGCTACAAGCGCGTAAAGCTGAAAATTATGCGACTAATATAAATATCTGGCAATGTAAAGCAAAAGAGAAGAAATCTTATTTAAGATGAAATAAATATCCACTAGGTCAAGCTAACATAAAGATTAAATGGGAGATAATGCTAATAGCCTAATCTAAACAAAACTTGTACTTGATCAATTCTTGAAAGCTAGTCTCCAGGTTCTTCTTCTTCTCCTCCAAATTGTCTGAATCATCAACAGTCAGGAAATTTACATTGTCATATGAAGAGACCTCAGTTTCGGAAGCTGAGACTTTTTCCTAAATTTCTTCAACCTCCTTTTGAGTATCTTCTATAGCACCTTCGAGGTTCTACCTCTCTTTTTATAATATATGCAACTTCTTTACAACTCTCTTCATTTTCTTTTCACTAGAGGAAACTTTCATGATTTCCTCACTTGCTTCAAGTTTGAAAGATTCAAGACGCTCCTTAGCTTTGGCAATCAGCTCCAGCTTCTCATCTTAACTCGTCTTATCAGCCAAATTGGATTGATCTTGGTCATATGAAGCACCAAGATCAAAAAGAGAATCAAGTAAACACTCTAATGGAGAAAGATCAATATTCACCTTTTTCATATCCTCGGTAATCTCAGTGATTTTCTCCCTATAATATGAGAGAAATTTTGCATATTTTTTGGAGAGTCTCTTGCAAATATCCTCCCAAAGTCCCAGATTAATTCCTTTTTGCGATTAAAGGCAATTCTTTTTCCTTAAAAAATAGATATTGTTGCATTTGTCATTGGTAGAACGCGAGTTATCCCTTTTGGGTTTTTCTTTTTAGGGATTCTTCATGAGGACGATATGATGCCTTTGAAGACGACTTCACTTTAGATACAGGCCCTCCAATAGAATCATTACTCACTTACGTTTTGTCATGTGGAGATATCATCGGATGCCCAATGGCATTTAACTGTATAGGGAAAGGGTAAGGAGATTGAGTAATTTCTTATCGAAGCTATTCGCTCGACTAAAAAAAAGGTCAAGGTGATTGTATGTTTACCTCCTTCTTACAGGCCATGTGCGTTCTTGAGGAACTATCAACACTTGGAACCTCTACGATCTCTATTGGGTTAGGCTGATTCCTTTTCCAAATTTGATCTTCATTGGTACTCTGGCTTGTATATTGAGGAACTTGCGTGCTAAATGGTAGAACTGAAGAATGTTTCTTGATATTTTTAGAAGTACATACCACCTATTTCAAAGTTGTCTTTGAGGATTTAAGCTTCATTTTCTTATGTTGTGTAACTATTTTTAGGCTTGGAGTAGGTGGTTCTTTAACTTTTGAGAGCGTCTTTCCAACACCTTGATCTTCACCTCCTAAAGGAGTAATAGAATTTAGCCCAACATTGTCTACTAGAGTTTGTAAATTATTCTCGAGAGAATTCACATGCACTTTCTCTCACTAAGACATATAATTTGTGGAGAAAGGCTTCTCCATAGGATCTCGCGTTGGGGGAATCCGCACGTCACATAGACCGATACAGTGTGCAAATCCTCCAAAATTTGAGTCATTCATGTAGAGGGGTGCTATAGATATCATTCTCCAAAAAATCGAGTATGTTATGATGAAACCCAAATTGACGATTAAAGCGATGCGTTCTGTATGGATCGATGATACATGAGTGACCCTACCTCAAAGGGAGGTAATTCAAATGTAAGCTCATGAAGTAATTTGACTCCAACTCTTGAGGGTCATCGTTATCCACATAATAATAAGGACGATAATTGGTTAGCATTATTGGTGTCCAACTTATATCCTCCCCATTGTGGATGCATTTTGTTGCATCCTTCTCGTTAAAGTGCCTTGCGGTTCCCTCTCCTGAGTATGTCACCAAATAGCTTGTTGATCACTCGACCAACTAGTTGTCTCGGGAATAACCCTGTTAGGATTATTTGTCGACTTTAGGTGCGCACATTTCTTTTCATTTCGCCGTAGGGCGGGTTTATATGTTAAAGCTTTTTATACCAAAAACTTGTCCACTTGCTCAAGGTGTCCTTTTGATTAACACATGTACCTTCCTTAAGGTGATGGGAGGCAGCAAATAAATACTTGCAAGATCGAGGAGTAAATATCATCTGTTTTTCATCCAAACCGATGAGTTATTTTGTCTCACCTAACACTTCTTCATACAGAGAACCCGCAATGGGTAGAACTCCAAGGATATGTAAGTCCCAAAGGGAGATAGAAAGTTCCCTGGCTGATGTAAAAAACGTGTTCGTCTTAGGGAACCAAGCCTCACAAAATGCTTGCAAAATGTTCCAATTTCGATCATAGGTGAAAAGTAAGGCATAGACTGCATCATAAATCTTTATTGTACTTAATATTTGTTGACTTCCACCAAGTACATCTTCAGCCCATTCCCAATATCCTGGAATATGACGATACTTGCCCTCGATTGTTGTTGTGTTTCCCCAACGTACTTCGCCTTTAATTATGTGACACCCTAAGTTGGAAGGATGCTAGAAATGTTTATGTGGCGATGGATTGGCGCTTTGAGAGACCACATCTTGGACAATGGATTAGAAATAGATGTTTGCCCCAAGGTCCAGTTTTCTAAATGGAGGGAGTTCCTCAAAGAAGTCCATGAGGCTGCATACCAACCAGATTGTGGGGTGTGAACCAAAATCTTGGTTCGTTTTAACTGCAAAAATATGCATCGCAACACCTGATTCAAGTACATAAAATGAATATTATTAGATACGGTCACGACCCGAAATTCCCACTTTAGAGATCGTGATGGCGCCTAACATTTCATTTACTAGGTAGGACAACATTAGATGCTCTTTTAATAAATACAAAAGAGTAAAAAAAATTAAATGGAGTACGAAATGACATAAAAACCTACAATATCTAAGTACAACACGGATCTGGAGTCACAAGCACACGAGCTTCTAGAGTCTCCATAAATAGGGTTTGAAATAAATACAACTGTCTTGAATGAAAATAACAGAGAATAGGGAAAATGGAAGGGGATGTCAAGGTCTCTGGACTCCAGCAGATCTACCTCGAGTCTCCAAATTCTAATTCGAGCTGATGCACCTCACGTACAACTGGGACCAATACAAAAATCTGCACAAGAAGTGCAGAGTGTAGTATGAGTATAACCGACCCAATGTACTCCGTAAGTGTCGAGCATAACCTCAACGAGATAGTGACGAGGTTATGAATGGACACCCACGTAAATAAATACGGCACAACATCACCCTTCATGCTTTTACTCTCAATTTAATCATGAAACAATAGATACAGAACGGCATCACCCTTCGTGTATTAACTCTCAAATATGGCACGTCAACACCCTTCGTGCATTAAATCAAATATGGCACAGCATCACCCTTCGTGCATTAACACTCTCTTTTACCATGTAACAATGAACATATACCAACAGGGAGATAGAATAAGCAAGATCAACTCTTATGTCAACAATAGTTCCATAATACAAATCTCTACCTGAGAAACATTACTCAATAATCACTAGTAGCCCACAAATGCAGGAAGAAAGATCAATTTAGTAATTAACTAGTCTAAGCATGGATGTCATTACAAGGAACAAGTATCACATGCATGCTTTAACCAAACAACAACACATAAGTACTTGTCACCTCACATATACTTTGAACTCAACATTTAAACAAGTAGCACGTAGCAAACAATTCCTAATCCCTCAAGTCAAGGTTAACCACGATACTTACCTCACTCCCAAAGATCAACTCAAAGCTCAACCACAGCTTTCACTTTCAAATCTGAACCAACCAAACAAAACAATTCAAACTAACCCTTATGAACTACCCATGAATGAAAAATGTTCAATTTAGGTCATTATTGAAAAAGTCAACAAATGTCAACTTCTGGGTCCGCTTGGTCCAAACACAAAATTCGGACAAAAATCCGATTACCCATTTACCCCCGAGCCCCGGTTATGTAATTTGTTTCGTAATCCGACCTCAATTTGTGGTATAAATACAAATTTTACAAAAATCCCTAATTATACCCAAACCCCCAATTTCCACCATAAAAATCCTAGATGTTAGGTTGAAATCATATGAAATATGAGGGAAATTGAAAGAATGTAGGTTAAAATCACTTACCAGGAAATTGGGAAAGAAGAGCTCTTGGGAAAATCGTTTCTAAGGTTTTTATGTTTGAAAAATTGAAAGAATCAGAGAAATCCCGTCTAACTTAGCTGAAGTTTAGGTGAAGATTTTGCAATTGCGAACCCTGCAAATGCAAAAAAAAAATCCTTTGCAAATGCGAAATCTTCACACTTTTTTTTCCATTGCAATTGAGAAGGCTTGTCCGCAAATGTGAAGTTGGACTTCTCGCAATTGCGACCATTTTGAGCAGAATTGCTAGCTCTGTTGACCTACACCACTTAGCAAATGCGAAGATTTTCTTCGCAATTGCGATCATGAAAGGAATTTAAGACATTCGCAATTGCACACTGACCTCACAATTGCGATGTCAGAGACCTGCACCAGAACAGATGAACACCAGCATTTCTTTTAAGTCTATACTCACTCCGCGACCTTTTCGAAGCTCACAGAGCCCTCGGGGCTCCAAAACAAACATGCACATAGATCCTAAAATATAATATTAACTTGCTCACATGATCAAATCACCAAAATAACACCTAGAACTATGAATCAGTCACTAAATCAAATGGAATTTTCATTGAAACTTTAAAATTTCTATTTTAACAACCAGATGTCTGAATCACGTCAAACCAACCCCATTTTCAACAAATTTTGCAGACTAGTCATAAATATAGTAATGGACCTGCAACAAATTGTGGAACAAAAATACGGATCCTGTATCAACAAAGTCAAACATTGGTCTAATCTTTAAATTCATTAAGCCTTTAAAATTCTATTTTTTTACAAAATACAATAACTCGAGCTAGGGACCTCCAAATTCGATTCAGGGTGAAAGATTAATATGATTCAGGATTGACTTCACATAGCCTTGTCTAGACAAAAGAGTTATGCGGACCGGAAGGTTTGCGATATAGCATTCATGGTCGAAGAGCAGGTCTTGCTCCGGGTATCGCCTATGAAAGGCGATATGATGTTTGGGAAAAAGGGCAAGCTGAGCTGGAGAAACATTGGTCCTTTTGAGGTGTTGCGCCGTGTTGGGGAGGTTGCTTTACCTCCCAGCCTAGCAGGAATTATTCGGTATTCCACATTTTTTTGCTTCTGAAGTATCTGTTGATACCCAATTTTTCCACAAATGATATTCAAACCTGCATATAAACTTCCTAAATCACTCTTTTTAATAATGAGTGTTTTTCCCTATTTTTCCATATTTTTGTTAAATTATTTTCCTGTTTATTTTAATATTTCATATTTAAATAATTCATAAATTATGCTAGAAATAATTTTAAAATATTTCCCTGCTCAGTATGTTATTTATAATCAATTTCTTTTTATCTAGTGAAACTCAATTATTTCACAAATTAGCCAATTGGGTCTTATTTAATTTCAATTACATCAATTTTACAATTATGGCCCAATTAGACATTTTTGCACTATTTCAATTCGAAATCTATGCATTTTTACACCTAATATAGTTAATTACTGTGATTCTACCTATTTTAACTTTATTTAAATTTTTATAATTATTGGCTATTTTAATCAATTAATTATCTATTTTATTGGGTATTTAATGCCTAGCCACATTTAATTTAAATCCTAGCCACATTTCAACCCAACGCCACCTGATATCTAACCCAAATTCACCCCCAGTCCATACCTTGCCCAGCTCAGAACACATCTGAGCCGTTGATCAAATAAGATCAACGACCCAGATCCCCCTTTCCTTAATTAATTCTCACCTAATCCCCCATTCCCGTCTCATTTTAGAGACTCCACACTCTCTCTCTTCGTCTCTTCGTCTCTCCCTATCTTTTGGCCAATCTATAGAAGCCACCTTGGCTTCTCCCCTCTGATGGGTCCTGTTCATTTTCTCCGACTTGTTTCCTCACCAGAATCTATGGCTCTCTATTATCTCCTGGTGATCTACCTACATCTCAACCACTCAGTGACATCCTAGGTTCTTCAGATGAACCTGGAGCGGTTTACTCAGCTCCTATGGGTCTCTTGTCGTGTTCCGGCCACCCCCGGACGTTTGAGTAAGTTTGCAGTACCCCTCGCCTAAATCGAGGTCACTCACGAGGTTTGCCCTATTTTCTTGGGTTCCACGAACCCTAGTTCTCTGTATCTTTAGTTTTTTTTAAGATCCGTCTTATATTTACCATGCTATGAAGTTTCTTCTTGTTTTTCTCCAGAAAATTTGGGGTTTTAAATGATATTGAAAACTAGGGTTTCTATACCCTGTCCTCAAAGCAGTTTGCTTTTGTTTTTTTTTATATCCATGATATGTTTAAGTTATTATCTTTTGATTTTATGTTGTTTTAAGTGTTCCTGGTGAAACCCTAAGTATTCTAGGTTGTTCTTTGTTACTTGACTTTATGCATCCATGTATTCTCTATGAATCTTATTTAATTTACTATTCTTCCTGTTGATTTCTATGAACACCTCTTTGTGCTGATAAGTGATTGCTGTTGAACTCTTGAAAATTTTGACCTTTACCCTACCGACTCTTTACTGGTTGATTTATATTGATTCATTTGTGTAAAATCCCCCTCTTGTGATGTTTTCCTTAAATACATGGTCCTGGATATTCGGCCTATAAGTTTGTACCAATTTTAAGTTACTTCTATACTTGTGTGATGCTTTCCTTAATTACTTGGGATTTCCTGTGATTGAATCCGAGATTTTCTTGATTGATTTCAAACTGATGCCCTGTTTTACTTTATACATGTTTAGTTCAATTTTCCTTAGTTACCCACTATATACTTGGTCTCGTTTGTTCACTATGTTAATGTTTGTTTCCCTAATAAGCCTTATTAGACTTATTTTTTCTTTCCTTATTTTGCCTTGACTTTACCGTTTGAAACTATACTCCTTAATTAAGGGAGTCCAATTTATCTTAATTGGTGTTGATTGTTTGTTATTTCCATAATTTCCTATGCACTACTCATTTTAAAAACTATATAAAGACACGTCTTCCCTCTTCACAAGGACATGGAGATTCATACGAAAACACACGGAAATTCACACACATAGACACTGATATTCAAAGCACAAATACACACACACTAATTTTCTCTGAACCTTTATGTGCCTTCATACATATCCCTTCCTGCTCTTTGCATCTATTGTTGACTACTCGGTCGGCTGGAAGCCAAGACTAAGTAATCTATACTGCTCTCATCCTGCTATTACTGTTCTATTGTTGCTCTCATCCTGTTATTACTGTTCTATTGCTGCTCTCATCCTGCTATTACTGTTCAATTTCTGCTTTCTCTTTCTCCTGTATACTGTTACTGCTGTGCTACCTCCTGCACTTTGTTGTTCCCTATTCCTTGACTTGTATGTTTTCTGATTTAGTTTTATAGAACCCATACACAATATGCTCCAGTTGTTTTCTCTTTACCGATTGTTCATTATGTGTTTTATCCTATGGTTCTACTGTCTACCCAGTAATTAGCTTAATCCCCATCATGTCTCCCCTTTTGTTATGTTTGAATATGTATCTTGCTTTCCCCAGGGTTACCTGAAATTATGTCTTAGCATACCCCTACTATTTTCCTTTCCCTTGAGACTGATATGTCTCCAGCATGCTTATGTGTTCATAGGTTGATGTTTCTTACCTTTACTTGATTGTTGTTACTTGCTCTCATCCTATGCTGCAAACCTGCCTCTCCTGCTACTTGAATATTATGCAATCCTGATCCTATTAATCTATGCTATTATGTGACAACTATTTTGTAATTATGTAATAACTGTAACTATGCCTCACTCTAATGTTTAGTATGATCTGTCCCCAATCCCTTACCCCTGTTTGTGTTTTCTCTTTCATGAGTCCTTTTGCCTATGGGTTGGAGTTGTACTGCTTCTCTTTTAAAACTCCTTTATTACTGGTCCTAAAGTTATTTCTCAAAGTGTTGTTGTTTTAAAAGTACTCTTCTAAAACTCCAATTCTCTTTTAAAATCCAAGCACTTCCCACTACTCTTAGATTCTAGGTTATGCCCTCTTCGTGTGAGCACTGCCTTGGGGACCTCTAAGTACCCATTGAACTCTGAAACACAAGGCTGGCCTTCTACACTGAACTTACTTATCCCTGGCTAGGGTACCTGGGTGTGAGCAATTTCCAGGATCTTGTGAGGTCCTTCGAGACTATGACACACTTGGGTTGAAAGGTCATGGCACATGGCAAAGGGATCCTGTGATTTGGGCCTACCGTTAGGCTCTCTACTGTATAGCTTCTTAATTTGACTTTATTCAGTTGTGTAATTTATTATTCTTGGTCTGTAATAATCCGTAAACAAATATTTGGGGCTGAATAGTAATTATTGGAGGGGATTATGCATGCTTAGATAGTTATGGGTAGAAATCATAACTATAACATTTATTTACCTATGTGTGCAATATTATCATTTTTAGGACATGCATACCATGCATTACAAACCATGTTTAGGTTGTTTACTTCAGCATCTCTACTGTACTCCTATTTACTTTAGAAAGCTTGTCCACAGCTAATAACTATAATAAAATATATCGTAATGATACAGCTTCTGCATTTGCATCTAGAAATCATGCTTCAGGCCTCATAATCAACGTGTGCATAATCAGTATATATACGGGCGCCTAGGCATACCTTAGTCCTAGTACTTATGAAAATCAAAATCAACTTTTGTATGTCTTGCCTGTATTGAAAATGATCGTTAGAACTAATCAGTCTCTTCTGAAAAAGTTAGAACCTTGCTGTTTGTCGCTACTTTTACTCCCGTAACTGATGGATTTTCAAAAACGATTCTCTTTTTCTGAAATTCATGCAAATCATTCTGATTTTCCTAAACCCTTGCTCTATTTTTAAATTACTGCTTCTTGAAATTGTGCAGTCACTCTCCTTTTACTAAAACTCATTTAAACTACTGGTTCTTGCCCTATTTTGAATTATTGGATTTCAAAGTAAGTCGTTCATGTTTGAAATTACTCTGCTTTATTTAAATCTTGCTTTACTTCTGATTACCGATTTTCTAAAAGTCATTCGTCTCTTTTTGTTGAAGACTTCTAAACTGCTATGCACATTTTAATTCATGGTATGGTCTTTAAATGACTAGATTTTTAATCAATCACCTCAATACTATTTTGTCCTTTTAAACTTCCTACTTTATTACTAAGTTTCAAGAAACCCAAATCTTCTGAAACCTACTGTTTTCCAACTTAAAACTCCTGTTTTAAATCCTGTCTTTGAGACCTTTGTTGTATTTGAGACGTGTTATTTTACTTGTATTATTTGTGGAGGGATACATGAACTGTTTATGAGTATCCCATATGTGCATGTCCTAACTGTTTCTCTACTTGTCGTTTAGAATTTTATCCTTTAAAGCCTAAGGGGTCAGCCTAGTACTCACCTTGTAGGATTTAGTAGTCCTAAACACCCTCTGGGAGTTATAGAACGGGACGGGTAATAGCACGCAATAAGCTTTCGTGACCAGCACGCGCTTCTTTAAATAACCTCTACGGGGTGGGAAGGGTAGAGTACGAATATGATAACCGTTGCGCTAATACCGCGTGTAGCCCCTCTTCTAGGAGTCATTACCGGGTATTGCATTGATGTGATCCGTATTACTTTAAATATAGGATAACTCTTTTCAAATGTTTTTTACTCTGATGTTTCCCAAAAACCTTTAAAGATTTTCATACTTGTTTGAAATCCCCTCTTATATGAACCTTACTTGCTATTTGTTTACTGTCCAAATTTACAAAAATTCTTGGCTGGGACCCACAGTTGTGGATTCTGAGGGGATCCTAACACCTTCCCCTTAGGATAACTTCAAGCCCTTACCCAATCTGTGGTAATGCAAACTAGTGCATGAGTTATCTACTCTAGGTGCCCTAACGCACCACAAAATCGTTAGGTGGCGACTCTTCCCTAAACATATTCCTTTAAGGAGTTGTCCAGAATGTCATAAACCCTATGTCTCCGCACCTGACCCGTGCGAGGAAAAAGGGGGGCGCGACAGCATGGCGACTCTTCTGGGGATATTCCCTAGGCTTACACCATTAGAGGTTGTGTTGTGAATTTGGAACTTTCAATTTCTGTTTGAATGTTTATACCCTTTCCTATTCCCCGTTATATGTTGTTAACTGTTTAATTCCTCAAGTATTTATTTAGCCTAAAAAAACAGATGTATATTAATGTTTTCTTTGTATCTGCTTTCAATTATAACTATCGTATTTCCTTTTTTTACCGCTTTCCTCAATGTGAAAATACATGCCTACTTGTTTAAATGTTATTTATTGCATATCATGCTCTGCATTCATATTCCACTCGTGCCAAACAAAATCCCATAGCAGCGCTTACAATGCATGGTTGTGCTATTCCAATATTACTACCCCTTAATTCGGAAAGGCGTATTTGCGGTAAAACTAGTCGAATAGGGGTGGAGTCGACAGCTCTGTGCCTTCCCCCCTTGAGTTGTCCGCTCAAGGGTACCGGTCTAAAACCCCATAGAAACCTTACTCTATTGTATGTTGCATGCATCATGGTCGAACCTAGCAAGGCTAACGTGTTGTTCGCAGAACAGCCTTTAAGATAGCCTTGTCCAAAGTCCATTGGGTTTCCCCGAAACCCAAACGGACACTCTCACGTTCTGTGCTTTCATTTGGAGAACTAAATTCTTTATGCTTATTGTTGATGTTAAATAGTCGAGTTTG
Organism: Nicotiana paniculata; assembly: GCA_005239505.1. Taxonomy (NCBI): domain Eukaryota; kingdom Viridiplantae; phylum Streptophyta; class Magnoliopsida; order Solanales; family Solanaceae; genus Nicotiana; species Nicotiana paniculata. The sequence goes on along the minus strand of ML361054.1, from coordinate 45,849 downwards.
GCGCGGTTAAGGGCCTAACCTTGTTTGTTTGCAGGAAACGAGGCACGAAGTCCCCATACTCAGCATGATCTAAAGTATGCTAAGAGGGATAAGCTTCGAGAAAGTCCTTCTGGGACAAATTAGATAGGATTTTCTTTTCCGCTTATCAATTTAATAAGGCCGATGGGCATTAGCGATTTTATTTCTTCCTTATTATTTTTGTATCATTTTTGGATTCGTCCATTTTTACATCAATGAAATGAGGCATTTAGCACTTTAAGTTCTCCAAATCAATTTGTCGCTAGGCCTACCTCGGGCACAAAGAGGTCCCCCAACTTAGGACATGCTTTACATTTCCTCCTTTTGTGTTTAAATATTGCAATATATTTTTTTTTATGATCCTCACTAACTTCATTACTTTTTTTGTTTTTTTTCTTTATTTATTATTCCCCTCCCCAAAGGTTGGTTCGTGCATTCTGGCATCATCCATCTACCGCACAAGTTCAAAGGGCCCTCCCCCTACTCCTCCTCCTATTCCTCCCAAAGAAAAAAGCAAGGGTAAAACTAAGATGGCAGAGGCAAGCGGCGTCAGAAAAGACAACAGGGACGAACTGGTTGAGATCGCTGATGGTCGGGGTATTCAGGTTCTACAAGAGGGTATGTCTCCACTGGAGAAGAAGCTGCTGAAGTTCCAAGAGGAACTTGACCAAGTAAAGAATTTGGCTCACCTGCCACTTTCCCTCAATGTTCCGGAAGTCCACTTCCCAAATGCTCCAAACCCCACTTTACCACAAAACACCCCTAGACAACCGAATCACCCTAAGGACCAAGTCCCGCCAGCAGAATGCAATGCCTGTCACCATAACACTCCACCTCTCCAGGATCTGAAAAAAGACCACTTCTAGGCCTACAATGATCCCATTTATGTGGAAATCGTGGCACATTCCACACTGCATACCCCTGAGTTTGACGAGAAGGATAGGCTAAGCACGAATTTGGCCGAGGAACTCAAGAAGTTGACCAATCGAGCTCAAGGCGTCGAAGGAGCTAGAGGAATTGAGGGGCTGAATTATGAAGAATTTTGCATACAGCCTGATGTCGAACTAACCGAGGGGTACAAACATCCTAAGTTCGAGATGTTCGATTGTACTGGTGACCCAAGAGTCCATTTGAGAACTTAATGTGACAAATTGGTTGGCGTTGGAAAATATGAAAGAATCCGCATGAAACTCTTCATGAGGAGTTTGAAAGGAGATGCACTATATTTGTACATCGGCCAGGATCTAAAGAAATTGACTAATTGGGTAAGCATGGAAACAAACTTCATGGACCGATTCAGGTTCAATACGGAGAATGCTCCGGATATATTCTACATCTAGAATTTAAAGAAGAAGCCAACATAGACCTTTTGCGAGTATGCTATCGTTGGAAGTCAGAAGCTGCCAATGTTAGGCCAGCCTTAGAAGAGGAACAAATGAAGAAATTCTTTGTACGAGCTCAGGATCCTCAATATAACGAGCGACTGATGATGGTCGAAGGTCACAAGTTATCTAACATCATTAAATTGGGAGAGTGAATCGACGAGGGCATTAAAAGCGGTATGGTTACCAACTTTGAAGCTTTACAGGCTACTAGACTACGCCGTGTGAAGCCGCTCCTGAATCAACTTCGCCTTACTCAATGCATCCTGAACCAATTCTGTGCCCAATAGCCTAGCCTCGCCCGGCTCAAACCAACCAACTGGAGACCTACATCTCTTACCATATAATGCCTCATATAGAGCCATCTGAATACTCGACTGATAGCTGTTAATATATGCAAATTCCGCTAGTGGCAGAAACTGGTCCCACGAACCACCAAAGTTAATCACACAAGAACGCAACATTTCCTCCAAAATCTGAATGGTACGCCCCGACTGGCCATCGATCTGAGGATGAAACGCTGTGCTCAACTAAACCCGAGTACCTAACTCTATCTCCACGGCTCTCCAAAAAAGAGATGTGAATTGAGTGCCTTTGTCGGAAATGATAGAAATTGGAACCCCATGCAATCGGACAATCTCCCTAATATAAATCTCAGCTAACCTCTCCGAAGAATAAGTAGTACCAACAGGAATGAAGTGCGTAGACTTGGTCAGCCGATCCACAATAACCCATATAGCATTAAACCTCCTCGAAGTCCATGGGAATCCAACTACAAAGTCCATGGTGATCCGCTCCCACTTTCACTCCGGAATATCAAACCTCTAAAGAACTCAACCTGGTCTCTGGTGCTCGTACTTGACATGCTGACAATTGAGACACCGAGCCACAAACTCTACAATATCCTTCTTCAGCCTCCTCATCCAATAATGCTGCCTCAAATCCCGATATATATTCGCGGCACCCGGATGGATGGAATACCGCGAACTATGAGCCTCCACTAGAATCAAATCTCGAAGCCCATCTACACTGGGCACGCAAATCCGGCCCTGCATCCTCATGACCCCATCATCACCAATAACCACATCCCTGACATCACTGCGACGGACCCTATCCTGAAGAACAAGCAAATGTGGAACATCATACTGGTGTTCTCTAATCTGGTCGTAAAGAGAAGACCTTGAGGCCACACAAGCCAATAGCCGTGTGGGATCTAATAGATCCAATCTCACCAACTGACCTGTTAAGGCCTGAACATCATGGGCTAATGGCCGCTCGGTTACTGGAAGGTAGGCTAGACTCCCCAAACTCTCTGCTCTGCGACTCAAGGCATCGGCCACTACATTAGCCTTCCCCGGGTGATATAAGATAGTGAGGTCATAATCCTTAAGGAGCTCTAACCATCTCCCCTGACGCAAATTAAAGTCCTTCTGCCTCAGTAGATACTGCAAACTACGATGATCAGTGAAGATCTCACACTGCACTCCATACAAATAGTGCCGCCAAATCTTCAAGGCATGAACAATGGCAGCTAACTCAAGATCGTGCACTGAATAATTCCTCTCGTGCACCTTCAACTGTCTGGACGTGTAGGAAATCACCCTACCGTCTTGCATCAATACCGCTCCCAAGACAACTCTAGAAGCATCACAATAGACTGTGTAAGAACCCTAACTAGCAGGCAAAACTAGTACTGGAGCCGTAGTCAATGCTAACTTGAGCTTCTGAAAGCTCCCCTCACACTCACCAGACCATATGAATGGAGCATCCTTCTAGGTCAAATTGGTCAAAGGCGAAGAAATAGAAGAGAATCCCTCTACGAAGTGTCGGTAATATCCTGCGAAACAAAGGAAACTCATAATCTCTGTAGCTAAGGACGGTTTGGGCCAACTCTGCACCGCCTCTATCTTATGTGGATCAACTTGAATCCGTTCACTAGACACCAGGTGCCCCAAGAAAGCTACCGAACCAAGCCAAAACTCGCACTTGGAGAATTTCGCATAAAGTTTCTCCTCCCTCGACCACTGTAACACAACTCTCAAATGCTGAGCATGCTCTTCCTGGCTACGAGAATAAACCAGGATGTCATCAATGAACACAATGCCGAAGGAATCAAGATAAGGTTGAAACACGTCGCTCATCAATTGCATGAACACAGATGGGGCATTGGTCAGCACAAATGACATAACCAAGAACTCATAATGACCATATCTGGTCCTGAAAGCAGTCTTTGGAATGTCAGAATCCCGAATCCTGAACTGATGATACCTAGATCTCAAACCAATCTTGGAAAACACTCTGACCAATCTTGGAAAACACTCTGGCTCCCTGAAGCTGGTCAAACAAACCATCAATGCGGGGCAAGGGATACTGGTTCTTCGCTGTAACCCTTTTCAACTGCCGATAGTCAATACACATACGCATGGAGCCATCCTTCTTCTTGAAGAACAACACCGGTGCACCCCAAGGTGACACACTAGGCCGAATGAACCCCTTATCCAGGAGTTCCTGAAGCTTCTCCTTCAATTCCTTTAGCTACGCTGGTGCCATACGATAAGGTGGAATAGAAATAGGTTGAGCTGGGAGGGGACCAAATGATGTATGGGCTGACTGAGAACCACGGGGACTCTGCCCCCAATATGCACCACTATATGATGGACGGCCTGACTGAGGAGGCCTGAATGAACGGCCCATACCCTGCTAAAACTGTCCCCTAAAGGGAACACCACTGGAACTGCCCGAACCACGAGATCTCTTGGCCTCCCTGTCCTCCCGCTCCTAGCAGCGAACGAACTCAATATCTCGAGCTATGTCAACAACCTGCTCGAATGAAGCTCCCGATACTCTCTCCTAAGTCATAAGCAACTGAAGCAGATAAGAAAGACCATCCACGAACTTCCTCACCCTCTCCCTGCCAGTAGGGACGATCTCAGAAGCATGCATAGCCAACTCAGAGAACCTCATCTCGTACTGAGTAACTGACAAATCTCCCTGGCGCAGTTGCTTAAACTGCCTGCGCTGCTCCTCTCTGTGGGACTGAGGAACATAGTTCTCCAAAAAGATCGTGGAGAGCTGCTGCCAAGTGAGAGGTTCTAAACCAACCGGCCTACACCTTCGAACGACTCCCACCAAGTAAGGGCAGCACCCGCAAACTGGAATGTAACAAATGAGACCCCACTAGTCTCCAAAATACATGCGGCACGCAGTATCCTCTGGCACCTATCTAGAAATCCTTGGGCATCCTCGCCCTCTGAGCCGCTGAAAATCGGAGGCTTAAGTCTGCTGAATCTCTCCAACCTTTGATGCTCGTCCTCAGGAATAGCATGGACCACATAATCTGAAACGGAGAAACTGGCTGAGCTGAGGATACTCCCGGTGCCTGAATACCCTACGCAGTCTGCTCAGTGCCCGGGCTACTGGAGTCTGATGGCCTCCCTCGGCCTGAGCTGTGGTGGCAGTAAAAGACATGGCGATTGTCTGAGCCAAACTGGTGCATACAGTCAATATCTGAGACAGGGTCTCCTGAAGAACCGGAATAACCATAGGCACTGTGGGTGCCCGAGCCTGTCCCGCTGGGACACCATCAGCGGGAACCTGATCATGATCGATAGGGGGATCCTGTGGTACTGCGCCGGCTGGCCCCTACCTCTACCGCGGCCTCGACCTCTCGCTGGACTAGCCGATGACTTGTCACTCCGATCGGTGTGGCATGTCTCACCATCTGTGAGAGAATAAAACAATGTAAGTTCAGATTTCAAGAATCAATAGATCAGCACGAAAGAGTTCAAGAAAGACTGAAATGTTTCCTTAAAGTTCGGCAGCCTCTCGAAGATAAGTACATACGTCTCCGTACCGATCCACAAGACTCTACTAAACCTGCTCATGATCATTGAGTCCTATGAAACCTAGGGCTCTGATACCAAAATGTCACGACCCCAAATCCAAAATCGGGCGTGATGGCGCCTTTCATGGAACTAGGCTAGCCAATAACCACATATTCACAATTTCTTCTAAAATCCTAATCAAAATCCAAGAATTTTAAATATATAGAGTTTCCAAATAATTAGGCCAATAAATAGTGCCACTATCCCCAAAACCCGAAGCCAACAAGTCATGAGCATCTAGAAGAATAAGCAAAAATATACTATTATAATACAAAACATCTGATTGAAAACTAGATACAACAAGAAGGGAAAACAGAGATGATGTGGATGTTGAACATCTACCTCTATATCCCGCAAATCCGGCTCCGCACGGAATAACTGGCTAATGCTCGATGTCTGCACCTGAATCTGCAAACAGAGGTGCAGGGAGTAATGTGAGTACGCCAACTCAATAGTAATGAAAATAAATCAGGTATAAGCGGCAAGGAAACACATAAAATCAATGCCATAAAATCATAATATACACAACCTTACTTTCCAATAGCGTAACATAGATATATGAAATCGTCGTGCCATAAAACAAAACTTCAGAAAAACACTTTAAAATGTGTATTTTTCGACAACTTCAACCGAAAGGTTTAGTATAAAAGTGAAATGAATCATATAGAGGCCGCTCAGGCAAAACATATTTCATGAGCTCAGAGTGAAAGTAGTAAAATCATAAGTAGCCCCTCTGGAAATGCGACTAAATTGCTACACTTTGTTTTCAAACAAGTAAAAAATGATACTATCATCTGCTTAAATCTCTAAACAAGCATGATAAAAATTGGAAGTTGAGATAGATTGAACATCAGACACACCACCAAGAACCTGCAAATCGACTTATTAGGAACAATAAAACTACTTTCATCCAACCATATTTTTAGGGCATGGGGGAGAAGCTGTTTACGGATAGCTAATTGACATGTCTACATTTCATTTTCTCGAGGCAATTTTCTTTTAAACGGTTATGATCAGAATTGAGAATAATTGGAAAATGTAATCTGGATTTCTACTTCATGTGTTGCAGTTGATTCACAAAGGTATAATCATGGTAATATATCAATTTACTACGATAACAACAAAGAAGGTCTGCCACAAAATAATGCAAAATCAAACAAGAATCAGTCATGAGAACGAGGTCTAAGCTAGCATCATCGTTTAACAACCAGTAATATCTGGGCAGCGCTAATAGAAAATTGAAAGAACAAGTTAAAGTGGGAAGAAAGAGTTATATCACTGTAGAAAGTGAATATTCCTCTTCTAATAAGTCTTATGTCTTTGGTCGACTTGGAAAATCAACTATGTGGACATCCGAGTTTGAGAGATTCGGTCCATTAAAGAAAGGGAGCAAGTCCGAGAGACATTATCTAAGCATAAGTGCACCCGCTTCCCCACAAGATCTCCCGTTAGGGGAAAGCCGCACGTGAAATAGACCGATATAGTAGGCAAATCCTCCAAATCTGAGTCCTTCATCTAGAGAGGTGCAACATATATCATTCTCTAAAAAATCATGGACGTTCTTGTAGCACCTATATTGACGACCAAATTGATGTGCTCTATAAGGCTCGATGATGAATGAGTTATCATACCTCAAAGGGAGGTAATAAAAACGTAAGCTCGTGAAGTAATTTGACTCCAACTCTTGAAGGTCATCGTTAGCCACATAATAATAAGGATGAGAATTGGCCAACATTATTGGTGTCCAAACTATATCCTCCCCATTGTGGATGCGTTTTCTTGCATCCTTCTCGTCGAAGTACCTCGCAGCTCCCTCTCCTAAGTATGCCACCATCGAAGGGACAGACCGACCCTTAGCAAGTGAATAATGGGTTTTGAGGTAATGTGCAAGCCAACCATAAACATAATGGACGAGAAAACAAACTTTGACCTGATCAAGTTGGGAAGAGCATGAAATCTTATTCATACCATGACAAATAGTCGCCAAAACTAGGACTGGAAGGCTAATCTTACGCCCGCTTTCCATATTAAAAGTCTCGGGATGAATGGAGTTTTCTGCCTTATAGGAAACACAAAATAACATAGCCAAATTGATAAGAATGCTTGTATATATGTTTCATCTTTCTTATCTGAAGTCACCCTAAGCTTAGAGAATATAGCTTCTTGATCACTCGACCACCAAGTTGTCTCGGGAATAACTCCTTTTAGGATTATGTGTCGACTTTAGGTGCATGGAGTTATTATTCTTTCAAAGTGGGGAAGGTTTATATATTAATGATTTTTTATACCCAAAACTTTTCCACTTCCTCAAGGAGACCTTTTGGTTAACACCCGTACCTTCCTTAAGGTGATTGAAGGCAACAAATAAATACTTGCAAGAACGAGGAATAAATATCATCTATTTTTTGTCCAAACCGATGAGTTCTCTTGTCTCAGGTACCACTTCTTCGTACAGATAACCCATAATGGGCAGACCTCCAAGGATATGTAAGTCCCAAAGTGAGATAGATTGTTCCCTGGCTGATGTAAGAAGTGTGTTCGTCTAATGGAACCAAGGCTTACAAAATGCTTGCAAAATGTTCGAGTTCCGATCATAAGTGAAAAATGAGGCATCCAAAACATCATAAATCTTTGTTTTACTTAGAATTTGGTGGCTTCCACCAAGTACATCTTCATCACATTCCCAATATCCTGGAATATGACGATACTCGTGTTACAACCCATATTCACGTACTTTGGTTCATGCCATAAGTTAGTCGACGTAAATCTGAGAAGAGATTATCTTTGAGACGATAAGAAGTTAATCCTATTGGTCTTAAATGATACAAGAGTGTATAAGGGTGATTAAAAAGTATTAGAAGTTAAATGAATTAAGGATGTTGTTACCCGTATTTTTTTGTAAACCTAGGGGTGCTTAATATTATCAAGAGGTCGTGAAGTCAAACGAGTTATTAAACAAAGTCGATTGTTACTAAGATTTCCTACCAATTTACTTGGAATTACAGGGTGATCTACCAACCAAATTGAAGATCTATGAGTCTATTTTCCAACTCATTAAACCATTTAACAATACGACATCGAAGTAGAGGGATATATGTATTGTTGCGAGACTGCACAGGTTGCTGGGTGACAAGTACTTGTGTCACCTACTTGGTTAAATGTGAGCCCAAAAAGAGGCAATTTCAGGTCTGCCAAAGAGCACATTTAAAGTCTTATCTCCTGCAATATAATCCTCATTATATATCTAAAATAACCAGACCTAAACCCCTGCAAATTTCCTCCCAAAATTATCCACAAACCCTAATTAATTTTCTCTCTTACAAGTTCTAATTGGGTGTCAAACCTAGAGTTTGAAGAACCGAGATAAAGGCTGAGTTATCCAACAAGTAAGGTAAGTTTAATGCTCTATTTCATCAATTTTTTCTGCTGTAAATTCATGGTAATTCGTTCTATATTTGTAAGAACTCACGAGATGATGATCGGAAGCCATGAGTTCGTGTTATTCACTTATAGCGGACTGTTTTGTGTTGCTTTTGGTTGCATGTATTACTACTGTTTTTTGGAGTTTTGGAGGAAGAAGGGTTTTGAAGGACGAGGTTGTGGATTCCAGGGCTGGAGCAGAAGAAGTTCGGGCGAAGGCCGATAAGAAGGTGGGAGTCTATTTGAAAGATATTGCCGATGCTCGGACTGAGCTGAAGGGATATTTTGATGGAGAGAGGAGGGTAAATGAATCCCAATGTAGGTCTTGGAGGGAGACGCTAGAAGATATTCATGCTAGGGGCGTTGATCTCCCGGAAGAGATAAAGCAGGCCAAGGCGGATGAGATCGATGCCCAGTTTTTCCTTTCTTCCGGTGCCGATGCTGGTATTTGAAGGCTTCCGAGGGAGTTGGTCCCTAGAGTAGATTAGGTTTTCCTTATTTATTCCTTGTAAAAATTCCTGTGGGAGCGTTGTAGATGCATATTTGTAATGTACACACACGCACACACACACACACATATATATATATATATGTGAAAGATTCTTTGTTTATTCTGATTTGTTTTGTCGATAATCAGTCTGATGAATCGGTCTTCGAGAAAAAACCCTTGGGGTTATACATTGGCCCTGAAGATTTTTAGGATGGCCCATGGGCTCTTACTCATTCGGGTCAGTACGACTTGTAGCTGGCGACTCGGGCTCTTATGCTTTAGGTCGGTACGACCTTTAGTGTAGCTGGCGACTCAGGCTCTTACGCATTTGGCCCTTAGGTGCTTTAGTTAACCATTTCGGGCTCTACCTCTGAGTCAAATTTGACTCGAGCTCATTCTCCCTTAGGTTTTTAAATTGGCCCTGAGGCGCTTTTGGTCGGTACGACCTGTAGTAGCTGGCGACTCGGGCTCTTACGCTTAGGTCGGTACGACCTTTAGTGTAGCTGGCGACTTGGGATATTATGCTTTAGTTCGGTATGACCTTTAACCAGTTCTTTCCGAAGTTCTTTCGATATAAGTAGAGGCCTATGATTTTATGGCGACAGTCGGACGTCTCCGAGTCGCTTTTGGTTTGGCTGGAGCCTTATGATGGTGGTCATTTGTATTTGGCCATAGACTTTTAGTCCCATAGTGAGATAGCCTCAGCGTATCTATCGAGGGTATGCCTTTTTAGGGGTCTTATAATTTTGATATAGAGCCTTGGCTCTGGTATCGGAAGATGCCTTTTTTAAGGTCTTATAAATTTGTACATGCCTTGCTTGAGGTCATACATTTTTGATGTTGCTTCGTGGAGGGCTTATGAGTTTTAAATTGCCAGCCCTGAGGTCTTACGGCTATGAGTCGACTGTCGAGGACCGCGCCTGAGCCAGAGTTTGATATTGCCTCATGGAGGGCTTATGTTCTTTGGTGTTTCCTTGTGGAGGGCTTATGAGTTCGAAGTTGCAAAGAGGGGGAATATCAACATAGTACATGTTTAATAATTGCAAAGAGATATGGCTGGTACATCCATTTAATGTCATGGTACGGGCTTGTACTATTTTGTACATTTTGTCATCTTTAACCACATTCCCCTCAGACGTCTCCCACCTTTCTACGTCGATCTTCGGTTTGCACTGCCTCGAGGTCGGGGGCCTTCGATATGACTCCTTGATGCCAAAACCTGAACCTTCGAGCCTTCTAAGCGTCGTGGTGACCGTAAAATCGGGCTCTCCGGTTTTAGCCGTATACAGTGATGTATAGAACAGTTAGGACTCGTAAAAGCTTGTGAATTACGGTGTTCCGAGTCTTGGGAGTGTTATGTATATGTTGAGAGTTGATAGTTGTATATGCCGAGCGACATCTCAATTACTTATTTAAATTTTTGTTATTGTTAGTTGGTAATATTCATGCTTTCATTTTATTTTCGCAAAGTGTTAGTCTTACCTAGTCATAGAGATTAGGTTCCATCACGACAATTCACGGAGGGAGAATTTGGATCTTGACAGTTGTTGAGTGCGTATTCTATAACAAGTCATTCTCTTCTTTAAACATAGATTTTTTCCACTCAATTAACATTTTGACCATTTTATAATAGACAATATCTTTTTAAATGTATATTTTTTCTCAGTATGTAATCTTCAATAATAAAAGGTGGACGGACTTTCTCGTGATCCCATCCAATTTTATTTAGAATCACAAGATTAATTAGTCAAACATAATCTTCCTATGCATTAAATTTGGAGTTATCTTCTTACTTTTGATCTTAGCTCTTCAATTGTGCATTTAACACTTGATGCCCATTATACCCCTCTACGTCCGCTATATAATATTCTTATTTTTTCCCTTATAGTTCTTCATCTTGATCCTTTCTTTTCCCTTGGTTGCATTTTAATTTTCTTATATAAGCTTTTCTGATTAGCTCAATAACTTTTGTTTTGCGAGTCTTTTTTTAGCTACTTCATTAGTGTATGACAGTGATCCCTTCATTTCCTATTTAATATTCCTCGAACTTTTTCATTTTCTCTCTATATATATCTCTCACACACTGTGCGTCTACTTCTGGGATAGGATTTTAGTCATGAACATAGACAAGATGATTAAGGTATTTCATTAATGCATTAATTAACATGCATGAATTGAGTTATTGAAAAAAATAGAATAGGACGATACATATAGAATCTTTTATTTTTTAGATTTATAATATGGTACAAATGTTCTTTACATGTCCCTTCCTTCATAAAATTCAGCATCTTGATGTATCAATGATGTGATAAATCATATCAAGAGAAATGTCCAAATATGTCTCTTAATTTCTATTATTTGTGGGTTATTTTTTTTTTGTTGCAGTGTTTTATGGCTTCACCAAAAGAAAACAAGGTTCTCAAAATCATCAACTCATTGCAAAGGAATGGACGAAACAACCAAAAAAGAATTTCAACCTATATAAGTACTCAAGAATTTGACCAATATCAATCACTCGATGACTCTTATGGTGAGAATCCTTTAGAATCTCCATTCCTCTGCCCTTTTCAGGCACTACATTTGTCGGTTCAGCAAATCGTGAAAAGTTATACTTAGGTTTCTCAAAAATAAAAATAAAAAATTGGACGAGATAAAGATACTAGAAAAAATTCAAGTAATGCGGAGGATTCGTGAAAATAAATTCAAGAAAAAAAAATGCAAGGATGGTCATAAGATGTAGGAATCAAAAAACAATCGAAAAACTTTTGTCCTATGATGATCCTTTTATTTGTTTTTCCTTTGTCCATCTTCATTGATCCTTCTCATTTCTTGTGTTTTTCTTAGTATTTTTATCTCAACTAGTTGCTTATCTTTTACATTCAAAAACTATAAGAATGAACTTGGTACTTTTTGATGAATTGGCAAATTGTGTGCCTGAAAAATGTTTAGACACGGGATTCTATAGTATTCTCCTAAAAGAGTCATCGAGTGATTAATGGAGATCAATTTCTTACTCCTTTCATAGGTTGAAATTGTGTTTTGGATGTTTTTCTCATTTTTTGTCAAGGAGTTGATGATTTTCGCAACCTTGATTTCTTTTGGTGCACTCATTCAGCATGGCGACTCTTCAAATTCCTTACATCCCTTTTCGTGAAAGGAAATGAGTTGTCCCAATAATGTCAAAAACCCTGACTAATCCTAAAGGAAAGAAAGGGGGGGGGGGGGGGGGGGGGGCGACAACCGATAGTCCCCGCATTTCATAGAATGAAGAGATAAGAAACGGTCTTGACTTTTGTCTTTTCGACGCTCCTTTAATGACGTCTTTCCCTTCGGAGCTGCGCAGAGGTCGCTGTCAAACACAATTCTTGAGTGGCCCATGTACCGTAACAATTTCGACCCTTCCGCTTCAGGCATGCCCAAGGGTCCTTTATAAATACTATAACCTCTTATCTTTTCATTCTTTTGCATCTTCTTCATCTTCTCCAAACATTCAAATTTAGCTAACTGTTTCCATATCTATCTTCTGCCTGCGTACGTTTTCTCGTCTTCTCGTTTCAAAAATCGATTATTATCATGGCCAAAACTTCAAAAACGGTTCAACAAAAAGAGAGAGCCTCCTCTTCGCCACGTCCGTCCAAGAGCAAGTCAAAAATTCATCCTACCATCGAACAATGCACGCCAGGACCTTTTGACATCATTTCCGACTTATAAATAGAAAAACAACCTTCTACCCTAGGCCGATGCGAGCCTATGTCCCGATACATAAGTGTAGTAGCAGATGTAGAGAGGGTAAAACACGATTATCGCTGGGGGGAGGCAGCTCGAGTAGATATCCCTAAGGGTGATGAGAGCATAGTTACACACAAGGTTGGCTTCCTTAGTGTATATACATATTCCTTCACTTTATGTCCCGTCGATTCTTCTTATCCACCGATTTGCCCGGCGATTCATGATTTTTGCCATCAGTACCGAGTGACACTTGGTCAGATCTATCCTTCTTTTTGGAGGATCGTATACATGTTCCGGCATATTTCCAATATGGTAGAGGGAATGACTTTTACCCTTGACCATTTGATTAGACTGTACAGCCCTCGCCTCTTACGGGGGGCTTGATTAAACTGCATCGCCGATCCACCAAGGTGTTTCTCTCCTACATTGACGAGGCAAAGGATCGGGGATGCATGAGCCAGTTCGTCAGAGTTAGAACATTGGACGTCATCCCCATCGATAGACTACTGTTCCCGGAGGAGTGGAACATGAAACTTAAGTGACCTCGTGATAATTATGCTTTACCACCTCTTTTCTCTTTCTAACGGGTCTGAATATTCTTTCTTTTGACTGTGCAACCAGCGTCTGCTTTCCCGGCATGGTCCAGACCTTCTGGGGTGGATCAGGCTTTTGGACTGCGCCTTCACATATAACAAGCGCGTGTGGCATGAGCTGGATAAGACAAGGTGGCAGGCAAACAACCATGTTATGCTACATTTCCATTTGTTTTTTCCTTCTCTACGAGAACTTTCGATGATGATGTTTTCTAATATAACACGTTTTTCCAGGCCTCGGTGAAGGGGTTTTTATGAGACCTCCTCCACCTGGTGATGAAGGGGCCGCGAAAGCCGCCAAAGATAAGAAAAGAAAGAAGGAAGCCTCGGTGGAGTCTCCAAAATCAAAAAGGACAAAGGCTCGGAAGCACAAAACTAATTCCACGTTCTTGTCCTTGACTGCCGCTAAGAGCCTGCGACCCGAGGAAGAAAGAAATGACAAATGACATTTGGTACAAAAGGGAAAACGAAGTGGTGTTGCTTCGAGAACACTTGGACGCTCGTCTGTTGAGCTAGAGGCGGTTGAGGCAGACCCGTCGTGTGTAGAGGAGACAGTCGAGGAGGGTTTGGGCGCAGTCGTCGAGACGCTCATTGAACATGGCACAATCCGTGGTGAGGATCTCGGAGGAGTTGCTGCTGGAGCTTTCTTGGATCGATAAGAAAACGCGATAGAGGTCGATACCGCCGGAGGATTTCACTCAGGCCCGTCATTTTATCCGGGGGAGATACGGGATGCTCAAGTTAGGGGTGTTCCTAGTCTAGAGACATCTAGTTGAGAGGAGGATGTATTCAGAGACTATTTTGAGGGGGTTGACGAGGAGAGCGGTGTTGATGCCCCAGTTGCTATCGAGGAAACCGAGAGGCTCCAAAAGCAGGTGACTTTTGAGAAGTAACATCCTATTTGTAGATATTTTATTCATGTTTTATGATTTCCCCTTTACTGTGCTGCAGGTCAAGAAGCTGTACGACCAAGCCTTCTACAATATGCAAGATGAGTTGACTCATCGTGGAGAGGAGCTTCAGAAGCTCATGTGGGAGTCAGTCGAGCTGGAGGCTCTATGTGCTCGAAAAGAGGGGGAACTGACCAACCTCCGGGAAACTTGGAGAGAGAACTTCTGGAGAGGAGTGACCTCACCGAGCAGGTATGCTGGTACCCATAAATTTATCTAAGTTACAATGTCTTGTGCTGACTGACTTGTTTTTTGCTTTTCAGATCAAGCAGAAGGAAGCCCTGGCGGAGCGGCTTCGAGACGAGGTTGCGACCAAGGGTCCTAAATACTAGAGCTTACTCGGCTGAATGATGTCGCGGCTTCGGAGAGGAAGGCGCTTCAGGGAAAGCTATCCTCGGTTCAAGACCTTCTTCGAGGTGCTCAGGAAGAGGCTATTGCACTATCTGCTGCCAAATATAGGGCCACTGAATATGTCTCCGAATACAAGATAGACGCTACTGCTGTGAATGATCGGGCCAGAAAGATGTCTGAGAAGGCCGAGCTAAAGTTTGCTAGGGCATATTCTTATGCCTGTATTCAAGCCAGGAGACAAGCCCTCGTGGAAGTGAGCGCTAAAGGCATCGAAAGTATTCACCAAGAAGAGGGAAATTCTACCTCTGCTCCTAACCTAGAAAGTAGTATACCACCGGCGTATGGTGAGTTGAATTCGTACTGCTTTGCTCCGAAGAAGTACTTCGCATTAGAGAAACCCTTTTATTCCTCGGGCTATCGAGAGCATGCTTCGAGGTTCGTCCGATCAATAGAAGAAAACCACCTCGAGGCCGTGAGGAGAGACTGTGGCTGGGGGGAAATGTGATGATGCATTACCCTCTCGAGAAGAGAACGTTATGACTTATGTAGAAGGATACTTGACAGTGTATACGTACCCATTTACATTAGGCCCCCTCGACCGACTCGTGCTAAAATTCTATAAAAGGTACCGAGTCACCCTGGCGTAGATTCATCCGTCCTTTTGGCAGATAGTGATAATGATGAGGTACTTCACTGAAAAGTCTGAGCTCGAGTTTAACCTTAGCCACCCTATCCGATTATATCGGCCTCAACTTAGTGGAGGCTTGATTGAGTTACGGCGTCGGTCCACCAGAACATTTATTGATAATGATGATGAGGACTGAAACGGAGGATGGGTGATTCTTTTTGTTCCAATGAGGAGCATCGATATCATCCCAGTGGAGTTCCTACCATTTCCCGAAAAATGGAACTTCAGGCGTAAGTGCCACGTCGTACCTTAGTGTCTCTTGATTTCCCCGATTTCTAATAGTGTTTCCATTTTCTTTTTCAGCGGTCCCGTGGGTGCCGCGGGAAGTTCCTGATCTTGTTGAGTGGACTCGGAGGTTCGCAGATTTGTCAACATACGACTAACGCAAGTGGCGTGATATGTCGAAGGGCAGATGGGAAGCAAAGAACCATGGTACGAGCCGCGTGGTTGGACTTTTGATGAATGTTTACTTTTGTGCATACTAACTTTGCCACTGCAGGTGTTGGTAGGTTTTCTGAAATGAGGTTGTGCCCCTTCGATAAGAGGGAAGGCCCAGAGGAGGAAAATAAGCAGAGAAGATCCTCTTCAGACGAGGACATCCTTAATGAAGCGGGGCCATCTCGGAAGCATAATAGATATTTCGTTTCTGAGGATAGCTTTATATACCTTGGTCATTCTGCGGACACCAGCTCTCCTTAGGGGAAGATTCTTCGTCTACGACTCGAGTTGGGGGCCCTTCTGAGGTTGCGGATTCTACCGGGCCTGAGACCTCTAGCTTTGAAGAAGAGGATCCTCTAGAGAGGAAGAGCAGAAGTCCTCCGCCATCATTTACTTCAACCCTCGAAGGTTCTTCGAGGGACGCTCCAAACTAGGGGCCGCCCAAACCAAGAGAGGTTTTGAGTGTGCATGCCCCTATTGAGACGGGGTCAACTGAGGTCGATGGGTCCAGACCAGTAGATTCAACTTTCGAGGAGGCTCAGTGGTTCTGCTCCGAGGTGAGTTCTGATAAGCCTTGCTAGCTCGTTAGCTATGAATCTTCATCTTTTTTAACTGAAGTTTATCTTTTGTAGGTTTTTGACAAACTGAAGCTCGAGTTGCTTCGCTGTGAGACCAGGTTGTGGGAAGATTTGGTTAATGAAAAATCTCTCAAGCTTCTTTGCAATAAGAAGAAAAAAAAGTTGATACATGTTCGGGTGGAGATGCGTCGGAGCTTCAGGTAACCGTTACCCCGAAGAAGTATGTGCTTCTTTTCTCGCTTTTAGGAACTAATGCTTTGGTGCTTCATCTCAGGGAAAGACCAAAATGTTGGAGCGCCTTTGTGGTGATGTCGGTAAAGTTAGTTTCGAATGCCAAGCGTTGAAGGCGCAGATAGGCGTACATGTTGCAGCCCAAAAGAATGCTTTAGCAAAGGGTGCTGCCCTCGAGATACAACTTTAGAATGCCCGAGAAGATAGATCGATTCAGACAAGAAGGATTGCCAAGCTTGAGACTGATCTTTTGATTTGAAGGTCGAGGTCATGGACGCCAGGGTTGAAGCTGATAAAGTTCTGGCAAAGGGCTATAAGAAGGTTGGAGTCTTTTTGAAAGATGTCGCCGAGGGGCAATGAATATGTCCGATGTAGGTATCGGAGGGATACACTTGAAGAGATTCATGTCAGGGGCTTTGATCTCTCGGAAGAGATAAAGTAATCCAAGGCGGATAAGATCGACGCAAAGTTTTTCCTTTCTTCCGGTACCGATGCTGGTATTTGAAGGCTTCCAATGGAGTTGGTCCCTAGAGTAGATTAGGTTTTCCTTCTTTGTTCTTTGTAAAAACTCAGTGGGAGCATTGTAGATGCATTTTTGTAATGTGTGTATATATATATATATATATATATATATATGAAAGATTCTTCATTTATTCTGATTTGCTTTGTCGATAATCAGCCTGATGAATTGGTCTTCGAGAAAAAACCCTTGGGGCTCTTAAGTGCTTTAGTTAACCATTCCGGGCTAAGTCTCCGAGTCGTATTTGTCTCGAGCTCATCGGTCTTTAGGTTTTAAAATTGGTCCTGAGGCGCTTTTGGTCGGTACGATTTGTAGTAGCTGGCGACTCGGGCTCTTATGCTTTAGGTCGGTACGTCCTTTAACCAGTTCTTTTCAAAGTAAGTAGAGGCCTCTGATTTTATGGCGACAGTCGGACGTCTCCGAGTCGTTTTTGGTTTGGGTGGAGCCTTATGACGGTAGTCATTTGTATTTGTCCATAGCCTTTTAGTCCCCGAGTGAGATATCCTCAACGTCTATATCGAGGGTATGCCTTTTTAGTGCTCTTCTAAGTTCGATATATAGCTTCGACTTTGGAATCGGGATGAATAGTTTTTAAAGTCTTATAAATTTTTATATTCCTTGCTTGAGGTCTTACAGTTTTGATGTTGCCTAATGGAGGGCTTATAAGTTTTAAGTTACCAGCCCTGAGATCTTATGGCTGTGAGTCGACTGTCGAGGAGAGCGCCCGAGCCAGAGTTTGATATTGCCTCATGGAGGGCTTATGTTCTTTGGTGTTTCCTCATGGAGGGCTTATGAGTTCGAAGTTGCCGGCCCTGAGGTCTTACGGCTTCGAGTTAGACAGCTTGATGAGCCGATATTCGAGGGCATCCCCGAGCTGGAGTTGGTATTGCCTCATAGAGGTCTTATGTGCTTGAAGTTGTCGGCCTTGAGGTCTTATGGCTTTGGGTTTTTGGTGACTCGATGGGATGACGGTAAATGACAGTTCCCGAGTGGTCGGTGAATTTTGGGCCCTGGGGCCGCTCCCCGTAAAAATAATAGATTATTCTGACACGCGAATTATTTTGATGATGAAATATTCTTCTACCATTACTTGGTACAAGTATACATGTTTTTACCATTGAGGCTTCGATTGTTCTATGTGGACACGGTTCATTCGACCATTTGGTCCAGTACATCATTCTCCTGTCGAGACCCTCTTTGGTATATTTTAGTGATCTCTCGGGGGGATGCCCCCCAGTATTCGAGGTTGGACGGAGAGAAGCCTTGGATACTTGGTGATTTCTCCTCAGGTAGCATGTGGGTGTTGCCTCGTTAAAAACCTCGTCGGTAAAACTCATTTGGCATAAAATCTGATGTGAGGAAAATAGAGCTTAATGCATGCTTTAATACATAAGGCCTTCGAGTTGGAGGGTTCTCCAAATTGAGAACCTGCACATGGATTAGTGTAAAACGTGAAGGAAAGAGGGAGAGGGTTGTACATTTATTGTTGTGGCGTTCAAGCCTTGATATCCTTTAGTTACTCATTCAAAGGACACAGTGCGGTCCTTTAATTGTTCATCGAGGATGAAGTTTGTGATAGCTTACTCCGGTACTTGTTTATTTTTTGGCTCCCTCGATGTAGAAGGTGCCGGTGCCGGCGCCACGTCGTGTATTGCGAAGATTTCTTTTGCCGCGTGTTCTTCCCCGTACACCATTTATATTTTATCCTTCGTGGGGAACTTCATCATTTGATAAAGGTTTGATGGCACCGCCCTCACACTGTGAATCCATGGCCTTCCGAGCAATGCGTTATATCTCATGTCGCCTTCGATGACATGAACGTGGTGTTTTAAGTTTTACCGGCCATGCAGACTGGAAGAGTGATTTACCTTTTTGTTTTTTGGCTCGCCATGTTGAATCCATTGAGGAAACGAGAGGCGGGCACGATCTGGTCGAGAAAACCGAGTTGATGTACCACCCTTGACCGAATTATGTTGGCCGAGCTACATGGATCCACGAGCACACGTTTAATTTGAATTTTACTTAATATACAAAAATTAACAGTGCTTCATTGTGAGGTTGAGACAAGGTCTCGATGTTCTCTTCGTTGAATGAAAGGGAATCTTCGGGCATGTGGCTCCGAGTTTGCTTTTCTCTGGTGATGGATACTTTTGCTCGTTTGAAAATGGGTCCCTCGAGGACGTCGAGTCTTCCGATAATCATGTGGATAATGTGATGTGGCTCTTCTGTTTCATTTTGCATGTGTGCTTCTCTTTCCCGGAACTGATTTTTGGCTTGTTCACGGAGAAACTCTCGAAGGTGCCCTTTGCTAATCAGTCGGGCCACCTCTTATCGGAGTTGTCTGCAATCCTCAGTCCTATGGTCGTGAGTAACGTGAATAATATCAGGTTGGGGTTCCTTTGAGAAGGATCTGATAGCATGGGTCTTGGCCGCGTGGAGTCTTTGATTTTACCTGTGACTGATACTATATCGGAAACATCAATGTTGAAATTGTACTCAGATAACCGGGGCGCTTGTATCGGCCCTGCATGCCTGTCGAACCTCGCTTTGTTTACAAGTCGCTCAGGATTTAGGCCTCAGTCCATCCTTTCATCATTTCGAGGCATGTTGCGCCTTGTGATATTTCTCTGATTCTCTACGTATGGTTTATACCTTTCTTTGTTCAGTCTTGGCTCTCCCTCTGCAAGTCTTGGTTCCTTTGCTGAGACTCTGCTAGGATATACCGAGCCCGAGGAGGCTTCCAATTAGTCGTCCTCGGCCCTGCTCTTTGACTTATAGATGTTGTGTACATCCGCCCAAACCATGGTGGGGTACTAGATTAAGTTTTACTTCAGCTGCTTCGAAGCTACTGATCTCCACTCATTCAAGACCTAAGTAAAGGATTGCACCTCCCAATCATCGGATATCGGTGGTTGTTCCATTCGTTCTAGTTGCAAGCGGGACACTAACTCCCTCAACATCAAGTTCTCTCTATGTTTGATTTTGAAGACATCAGATTTCCTTGTAGCTACCTTGATGGAACTAGCATGTGACTTTATGAAGGAGTCCTCCATCTTCGGGATGGGCTTCAGAGCCGCACTCTTAAGAATCGGCGGTGCGCCTCGGATCTGATCGACCCTCGAGTTATAAGTCTCCATTTTTTTGTCGCTGGCCTCTATCTTATTTTCGCTTGATTCGACCCTTTTAGTAAGGTCCACGAGAATCTTTATAATAAGGGGGTCGGCTGCTGAACCGTTGTTGTTCGACCTCACTGGTGCCTCTACACCTCGAGGAGCTGTTTCTTGTGGCGCCGTGCTCGGAGTTTTTTTATGGCCTTGCAGCTGAGCAATGGCCACTTGTTGTGCTTGCAACATCTCAAAAATGATGTGAAGGCTAACTTCTCTTTATCTATGAGCAGGGGATTTTTGTGCCTCAGGCTGGTGTCCTTCGCGTATACTTTCGTCTTTATGGAAGCTTATATCGACGTGCTTAGCGTTGCGCGAACCTTCGTCTATTTGGATTTGAGCTGGTGTCGTCCATTCTCATAATTGTCTCAATAACAGGCTCTTGACATCACTTAGTCATTACTCTTCAGTCCCACTCACATGGATCACAAATGCCTCCATTAGCCCGAAACAATGATAAGTATGCATGAAATTAACATTACCGAGACTGAGATATGAAGTGATATGCTATAACAGGACTGAGTATATATCATAAAATAATCACAAAATGAGACAGCAATATACGACCACTCGGGTCTCAGCATTTCCGGCGTGAAGCCTAGCATTTATGCTTAACATGATTTCTAACATGTTCACAATTACCACATTAATAGAAGCGTAGATATCATCATAGAATAATCAATAAGCGGTGCCATGAGATAAGCAGGCACAAATACTCAGTGCACGCCCTCACGCCTATCACTTGGCATGTGTTTCACCTCAACAATACTCATAAATCATTTTGCTTGGGGTTTCAAAGCCTCAGAACAATGTTTGGAAACATCACTAACCTAAAAAACGAGCTAAAATACTATTCCGGAGTGCCTTTGCCTCTAAATCCGGTCTCTGAGTGCTCCAAATCTACCAAGTTAAGATATTTATCATCAAATTATGCTTAAATAATGAATTCCAATTGAAAAGTCCCAAATTTAGCTCAAAACCCAACCCCCAGTTCCGCGTCCCAAAACTCAAAAATTTGTATTCCAAAATGTTCTTCATCATCTCACAAGTCCATACATATAAAGAACACTAAAATCGGAGTTCGTTTGACCCTTCAAATAAATCCCTAAATGTCTCATAATCTCAAGCCCTGAACCTCCTCTTGCTACTGATTTTTTCATGAATTAATTGCTGAGATTGTGTTCTATAATCACCCATTAACGAGTTTTAATGATCAAAACACTTACCTTTATGAAAAACACTGATTTCCCTCTTCAAAAATCGCCTCAAGAGCTTCCTCCCATTCAAGGATTGTGTTAAAAGCTCTAATAGTTGCGCAACGTTTCAATTTATACTTTCTGCCCAGGGGTTACGCACCTGCGGCCCATGACTTGCACATGTGCTCAAAAAACTCGCACCTGCGACTTTTCATTAAACGGTCTAACTCCGTACCTGCGATCGACCTCCCGCACATGCAGCCTCACAGTTTCGGCAAATAACTCGCACCTTCGGCTCCCCATCCGTAGGTGCTAAAACACCAGCACTAGCAACTTCAGCAACAACAATTATGCTCCAAACTCCTTGTTAACCACCTGAAACCATCCCGAGTCCCTCGGGACCCCAACCAAACTGTTGTCCATCAACTCAAGAGCCCTCCTGGCCCAAATAAATCAGATTGACAAAAGTACCATGTGAAATCTTTGGTTTTTCCCCTTCCTCGATCCCTATCCCATAGGTTAGGTACAATGTTTGAATCAATAGACAACCTCATCTTCTGTATGAATCAATATAATTCCATTCCAAATCCTTCAGGATACCTCCAAAGGAAAATCTTGAATTTGGATCCTAAATTGATGGGTTAGTGTGAGCTTATCCATGCGGTTATGCACTCTTTGAATAAGAATCTGTTTTTTGAAAGATCCTGGCTTTCCNCCAAATCCTTCCCGATACCTCCCAAGGAAAATCTCGAATTTGGATCCCAAATTGACGGGTTAGTGTGAGCTTATCCATGCGGTTATGCACTCTTTGAATAGGAATCCGTTTTCTGAAAGATCCTGGCTTTCGTACTTTGGTGGGTCTCCGAGATCCTTTCGATGAACTATGTTGAATGGATATCTATGTAACCCGATCTATTGCATAAATCCCACGGTAGCAATAGAACCGGGAAAAGTATACATAAAAGACAGTTCTTTTCTATTATATTAGTATTTTATATTATATTAGATATATTAGACTGTTATATTAGATTAGTATTAGTTATTGATCCCGTCTTAGTGAATCTGATGAATTGTTGGCACCAGTCCTACATTTTGTCTCTGTGGACCGAGGAGAAAAGGGGCTCGGCGGGAAGAGGAGTGTACCATGACAGAAGCAAGGAGGTCAACCTCTTTCAAATATACAACATGGATTCTGGCAATGTAGTTGGACTCTCATGTCGACCCGAATAAATCATCCTTTCCACGGAGTTAAATATTTGCCTGCTAGGCAAGAGGATAGCAAGTTCCGAATTCTGTCTCGGTAGGACATGTATTTCTATTACTATGAAATTCATAAATGAAGTATTTAATGGTAGGGTTACCATTATCCTTTTTGTAGTGACGAATCTTATATGTGTTCCTAAAAAAAGGAATTTGTACATTTTTTGGGGTCTCAAAGGGGTGTGGAAACGCATAAGAACTCTTGGATGGAAAAAAGATGTAACTCCAGTTCCTTCGGAATCGGTAGTCAATCCTATTTCCGATAGGGGCAGTTGACAATTGAATCTAGGTTTGACCATTATTTTCATATCCGTAATAGTGCGAAAAGAAGGACTGGCTCCAAGTTGTTCAAGAATAGTGGCGTTGAGTTTCTCGACCATTTGGCTTAGGATTAGTCAGTTCTATTTCTTGATGGGGCGGGAAAGAGATATAGCATAGCGGTAGAGTGTCACCTTGATGTGGTGGAAGTCATAAGTTCGAGCCTGATTATCCCTAAGCCAAAGTTCGAGCCTGATTATCCCCAAGAAGAAGCAATGACGGTATCTGGGGAATAAGCATCGGTTAACTCTGTGCCAGCAGTCGTGGTAATATAGAGGATGCAAGCGTTATTCGGAATGATTGGCCATAAAGCGTCTATATGGGGTATTTAAGTCCACCGTCAAATCCCAGGGCTCAACCCTGGGCAGGCGGTGGAAACTACCAAGCTGGAGTGCGGTAGGGGCAGAGGGAATTTCCGGTGGAGTGGTGAAATGCGTAGAGATCAGAAAGAACACCAACGGCGAAAGCATTCTGCTGCGCCGACACTGACACAGAGAGACGAAATCTAGGGGAGAAATTGCGATTAGATACCCCAGTAGTCCTAGCCGTAAATGATGGATACTAGGCGTTGTGCGTATCGACACGTGTAGTGCTGTAGCTAACAAGTTAAGTATCCCGCCTGGGGAATACGATCGCAAGAATGAAACTCAAAGATTAATATAATGTAAGATTTCAATTCTTATTCTTTTTTTTTCATCTGATTGATAAAATCCAAAGAATGGGGAGGGTTTCGTATCTATCAATTCGATCAAATAGACTGAGCGGTTGCCACCGTTTACCAGGGGTTGACATGCCTCGATATTTCCACAAGCACAAATTCCGCTTTTTATAGGACCAAAAATTCTTTCACAAAATAATCCATCTTTTTCCGGTTTGTTAGTTTTGTAATGAAAAGTATAGGGTTTTGTTACCTATCCAACTATCTCTCCATTAGGCAGGATTTTAGTGGCCCAAGCACTTATTTGCTGAGGATAAACTGATCCAATTCGGAGCTGTTGATGTTTATATCGATCGATCATAGAAGATAAATTATTATTTATTCTGATTAAGCTTCCTTCCTATTAATCTGGAAGTTCTTCTCAGATACAAGGAAATGATTAAGTTCCAGAGCTAAAGATCGTAGTTCTCGAACGAGCAATCGAAAAGATTCTGGAGCATCTTCGGGATAAGGTATTGTTCCCCCAATGATCGTAGTACAAATTACTTCCTAACGAGGTCTAATATGATCTGATTTATAAGTAAGCATTTCTTGTAAAATATGAGTAACCCCAAACCCTTCTAGAGTGCAAACCTCCATTTCACCTACCCGACGTCCCCTCTATTTGGCTCTTCCTCTAAGGGGTTGTTGTGTAACAAGCGCATAATGTCCACTTGAACGCCCATGGATTTTATCATCAACTTGATGAATTAATTTCAAGATATAAAGCTTTCCTATTATAACGGGATGTTCAAAAGGATTCCCCATGGATTCGCTGTTTACTTACTGCCTTCATATATTTTCGGGTTCAAATACCCATGGATTCGCTGTTTGCTTACTGGCTTCATATAATTCAGAAAACACAAGTTTTCTAGAAGCTTCTTGTTCATATCTCTCATCAAAAGGTGCTATTCGATAATGTCTGTCTAGCAGACTCCCTGCTAACCCTAGTGAACATTCAAATATCTGTCCTACATTCATTCGTGAAGGTACTCCTAATGGGTTAAAGACCATATCAACGGATCTTCCATCTTGTAAATAAGGCATATCTTGTCTAGGCAAAATTTTGGAAATGATACCTTTATTTCCGTGTCTTCCAGCTACTTTATCGCCTACTTTGATTTCACGTTTCTGTAAAATATATACACGAATCATTTTGGGATTATAACTAGAACCACCCCTTTTCTGGATACACCTCACATCAATAACCTGACCCCTGCCACCTATAGGTAGTTTTAGACAAGTTTCTTTTGAAGTAGATACCTGAATACCAAGTATAGCTCGTAACAATCTATCTTCCGGGGCATACGACGATTCTTTCACGACCTGGGGTGTTAATTTACCTACTAAAATATCACCCGTCTCTACCCAAGATCCCAGCATCACAATTCCATTTTTATCTAAATTGCGGAGTAAATGGGCTTCTAAATGCGGTATTTCATTAGTTACTTTTTCAGGGCCTTGGCTTGTCACATGAGTCTGAATTTCATATTTCCGTATGTGAAAAGAAGTATAAATATCTTCATATACCAAACGCTCGCTAATAAATACTGCATCTTCAGAATTTTAACACTCCCATGGCATATAAGCTACTGATACGNGCATCTTCAGAATTGTAACCCTCCCACGGCATATAAGCTACTAATACGTTTTTCCCCAAAGCAAGTTCGCCACCAACCGTAGCAGCACCATCCGCTAAAATTTGTCCCTTTTTAATGCATTTACCCCGAGGAACCTGGAGTTTTTGATGCATACAAGTATTTTTATTGGAATGTTGATATATAACTAATGGAATGCTTAGAATATGTCCATTACCTGCTAAAAGAATCTTGTCATTATTGGTATAAACGACCCTTCCCTCACGCTCGGCTATAGCAAGGGCCCCCGAATCTAGAGCTGCTTGTCGTTCCAACCCAGTTCCAACAATACATTTCTCGGAGCGAGAAAGAGGAACTGCTTGATGTTGCATATTAGAACTCATTAAAGCTCGATTCACATCATTATGTTCGATAAGAGGAATGAGAGAAGCTCCAATAGAATAATATTGAAAAGGAAGAATACTTCGAAGATGAAGCTGTTCCCATGCAATAGTCAAGAATTCTTGACGGTATCGAGATGGAACAACCTGTTCTTCCTGAATATCCCGATTTAAGGCTAAAGAATTTCCTGCCGCTACCATATAGTATTCATCTCTACCTGGTGATAATTAAAGCACAAGTACCCCGGACCAACACACCACGTATGATCAATCAAGCTTAGTTGGACTCTCAAAACACCAAAACTAACATCGAAACACCCAAAATCACATCAGATTCAAACCTAAGAACTTTAAATTTCTATCCCAAAACTTGAAGCATTAAATGGGGTAACATAGGACAAAGAGGACCCCGGATCAATAAGGGCATAACAATCAAGGGCTTGAACAGCCATAACACCTGTAACAACATCTGGAGAAGCCTCCGCACTCTGCCGACCACTCAAAGCATTGAACCGAGTGGTTCCACATCCACCACGAGCCCTACCTTTAACTGCACAACGCCTTTCTGGAGTTGGAGGACGTACTGAAGATGCGGCGACCGGAGAATCGGACGGTTAAGAAAAACCACTACCCATGCCCTGACTAGGCGCACGGAAATCCCGCTGAATATGACCTCTCACCCCACACCTGTAGCATATGGGGACATCCAGGTAACAAGACTCGGTATGGAACCTCCCACACTTAGGGCACAGATCCATCCATTGCTGCTAGAACCTCATTCCTGGACGACCGGACTGATGGGGTCTCCTGCTACCTGATCTGGGCCCCCAGTGACTGCCTTATTGATAACGGGGCACTGATGGCGGTGCACTGGATGAGGACCGAGCATAAGACTGGGATGGCCCTCTCCCCTGAACTGGTCTCCCTGCTCCAATTGAACTCCCTCAGTGGCCTCTGACCGGGCCCTGCTACTCTCCCTCTCTGACCTTATCTTCAATCTTCTCGCTTTCGTGGCCTGGGCAAATCCCACTATCTTACCATAAGTCATGTCTAAGTGCAAGGAAGCTGTAGCAGCTTCATTCCCAACCAAGGGACTGAGGCCTTGAACAAACCGTCAAACTCTTGCATCCATAGTCGATACCAACTGAGGAGCGTACTTGGACAACCTCACGAACTCCATGTGGTACTCCCACACTCATATTACCTTGCTTGAGAACTTCAAACCCCGTAGAACGGGCTGCCATACTCTTGGTAGGAAAGAAGTGATCTATAAAAGCATTAACAAACTCATACCATCTTGTCGGAGGACTTCCCTCCCCACGGGAATCCTCCCACATCTCGAACCAGGAATACGCTGCTCCCCTCAACCTGTAAAATGCTAACTCAACCCCCTTTTTCACAGTAGCCTTCATAACCCGAAGCGTCTTGTACATTTCATCTAGAAAGTCCTGCGGATCGGCCTCTGGATCAATACCTCTGAACTCTGGAGGGGCCAACCGCAAAAACTGGTTGACTCTGGAACCAGAGGAATCTCCCTGATCACTAGAGGATACAGGGGCATCATGAGATCTTTGGGCCTGAGTGGCCACTAACTGGGTCAACATATGAATAGCTCCCCTGAGGTCCCCATCGGAAGTACCGCGACCTGAAGCTGGAACCGAAGAAGGATCGGGAATATCGGCGGGAGGGGTTGTAGCACCCTCCACCACAGAAAGAATAGGAACACTCTGATTTTGAACAGATAGGCCAGATGGCTTCAAGGTCGGGGATTCGCTCTCACCCGCACCGTCGGGTATAGAATTTACGGCCACACTTGGGGCGGCATTGCCCTCTAGACCGAATCAAGCTCTCTTATTTGGTGCCATCACTGAAAATTTTGGAACAGAGTACGAGTTAGAAAAGAATATTCTCACTTTCCACTTCACTGTACTATATATAATAACAATGAAAAGGGTGTTTCCTAAATGTCCATGTAGCCCCCTAATTATAGATATGGTCGACAACACACCGATAAGAAGGGCTCTACTAGACACGGCTCTGAGACATCCTAGGACACTTTTAAAAGCTTAGGTTATGATACCAAGTTTGTCACGCCCCAAAATCGAGGGACGTAGCCGGCACTCAACCGGGTGACCCCAGTCAAGCGAACCTGATTTTCCTTTCCCACCCAACGCGTTTCCCCGTGTTTATAACATACATTATTTATGTCAACACTGAGATAATCTTAAAAGTGTATGATTACTACAATACATCCAATGTTTCCTCATTTTGCATTATTATGCTGGATTTCCCAAAACATACATAATAGACACATCACATCCCCATACGGACCACAATTACGAGTACATTCAACCACTGCAAAAAATATACATATACACCCACATAGTGCCTACGGAGCCTCTAAGAGTACTAGGAGTTTATACAATACTTGCCTGCAACAAGGCCCCGGCAATACCTTACAATACATAATATACTCAAAAAGGAGATGGCATGAACTACACATGGCCCAGAGAGGAAGTGGGGATCACCAGTACAGCTGAAAAAGGATGAGGAGAAGGCACCACTAACGGCGAGCTGAGCAACCTGCTATGGACCCACATACATCCATATAAAAGATGTAGAGCCCCCGACAAAAGGGACGTTAATATTGTGGAATAGTAATAGTATGTATAAACAAGCTTTATCCCAAATACAATCAAACAATAAACAATTAAGAAATAGTAATAGAACCAATTAATCAATGCATGTGGAAGGAAACAACCAAAATCAAACAACTTTCACAATCTCTCTTTTTTCCCTTTCAACATCAGCATAGTCAAGAGCTCATAGATTTTCATTTCAGTAGTGATAACGATCACATTCCATCCTTATTACCTCGGCCACCCTTATTATCTCAGCCACCCTTATCACCATAACCCATCAACCTTATTACTTCTTGTTGCGGCGTGAAACTCGACCCCGCCTGACAATTTAAATTCACAACAACAACCACAAACAATTGCATCACAAGAATTGTCATTTCAAGGAATACATGTTCATATCAACAATTTATTTATTTAGGCCCAAGGCACCATAACTCTTGTCAAGTAGTAATTTCATGAACACAGTGTTTCTAAAATCGTCCAATTCATTTACATCGTTTAACAATACCCGTTTTCCCTACTTTCCACACAGGACTTTTAGCTATTTTACACATTCCAACATTTGGGAACATTATCAATCTTTCGTTCATTACACATACTTTCATATCAATACCCTTTAGGATTTACAAGCTTTGCACAGAGTAAAATAGGCACATCAAACACCTTTCACAACATCATATACCACGGTAGCATAACAATCAACTAGGATAATCAGAGAATAGAATCAAACACGTTTGAAAAATCAATTCACATATTTCCAAACAAGGTACACATACCGAATACTCGGACCAAACAAGAGGATTCTACAAAGGTTAAAGTTAGCCATACATACCTCGAATCAAGACTTTTCCTTCATTTCTATCTCAAATCACCGGACCTTCTAGCACCTTCGATCTAATTCACAATACGGCACATTTAAACTTAGAATTAGGAATCGTGAACATGTCTTGAACTCCTTTTGAGCTTTGTATCAAACACTAGGTGTTCCTTTAGATTAAATAACCCCTTTTTAGTGAAAGGTTACTTCAACCTACTTTCCTTTACTAGATTATGATAAATTAGGTACATGCATGCAAGATTCTTAACCCCATCTTTATGAACTATCCTACCCATGTTTAATTTTAACAAAAATCCGAAAATTTAGGGTTAATGAGGTAGAAGATTACCTCTTAGAATGAAGAAATTTGTGTTCTACTTGATTAGTTCCAAGCTTGAGTGATGAAGAAAGACCAATTTGATTAAGTTGGGACTTTCTCTATCTAGAACCGACACAAGAATGCGGTCAGGAATGCGATCGCATTCCTGAATGCGGTCCGCATACTCGACCGCATAATGGCCCTCAAGATGGGCCAAAATTCGAAACACACTGCGCATGTATGCGACCATTGTGCCGTCCGCATATATGTTATGCGATAGCATATTGGACCGCATAGTTGACCTCAAATGGGGCAGTGATCTGCCCGTGTATGCGACCATCAGGCGGTCCGCATACACGTTATGCGATCGCACAGTGCATCGCATAACACCTATTTTCTGGAAAATATTACTCTTTATATCTCGGGGTACTTTTTAGTCAATTTAGGTCTGTTTAAAAATTTTCCACAATAAAAACAACTCGGGGACTCGCTCGGCATTATTTTTAAACAAGAAAATTTTGCGGGTCCTTACAGGAGCTTGGTGGAGAAATCTACCAGAACATTGAACGAGTTAATGCCATTGATAAGGATAAATGGTGGGACACTAAGATCTAGAGGATCTTGAACTGGAAAGGATACGAGCCAGGCAAAGGGCTCGGTAAAAATCTCCAGGGAATAACGAAGCCAATAACACTCAAGAAGCACGGTATCTCTTTCGGGATAGGGTACGAGTACACTTGGAAGGAATTCAAGGACTGGTCTCCACCATGGCGAAATCCCTACTACTCATTGGGGCAGCCAATACCTCACTTAGAACAAACTTTCCAGCAATCTGATATCATCTATGGTACGGATGAAGAGAAAGCATTAGCGGAAATGAGGGATTTATTTTTTTAACGATGAGGACATGGACTGTTGTGTCATTATTGAAGAGGGGGGTGGAAGGCCCTTCAATACAGGTCGTGAGCAAAGGATCATATCTCAAGAATTGGTCTGTCAGGATGACCAAAGCCGGTCTAGCCTCGGGGTAGTAAGGCTAACAAATCAAGCATTTATTTACAGCTTATTCATTTAATGACAAAAAAGATTATTCCTTTTCGCATTTTTAATATCTACAAGAAAGAGCTCCTATGTCCAAATGATTATTCAATTTATCAAAGCATTTGCAGTTTCTCTATAAATCGTATATTTACTTGCTACTATTTTCCTTCCCGTTACTTCATTTATGCAACATTACTATTACTTATCTTGATGAACCGACGACTGTGACATGCAACGAGGCAACGCAACAAACAAACTCCGATTCAGACGAGGATGATATACCTGAGGATATTGTGAAAGAGGCCGAGACCTTTGAGAATAGACCTAAGTCTAACTTGGACGAGACTGAGGTTGTCAACCTAGGAAACACAGAGAAGGACAAATAAACACGCATCAGCGTTCAACTGTCGTCATTAGAAAAAGAGGAATATACAGATTTTTAAAGAGAATATGAGGACATATTCGACTGGTCGTATGATGACATGACTGGCCTCAGTACATCTACTGTGGCCATCAAGTTGCCAACCGATCCGACATGCCCACCACTGAAGCGAAAGCTCAGGAAGTTCAAACAAGACATGAGCTTGAAAATCAAAGAAGAGGTCACCAAGAATATCAACGCCAGGGTTCTATGGGTGGTTAAATACCCGACATGGTTACCCAACATCGTTCCTGTGCCAAAGAAAGATGGGAAGGTTAGGTTCTGTGTCGACTATCGGGATCTCAACCAGGGCCAGTCTGAAGGACGACTTCCCTTTGCCAAATATATACATCCTAATTGACAATTGCGCCAAGCATGAGCTGTTGTGCTTTGTAGATTGTTTTGCTAGCTACAATCAGATTTGGATGGACAAGGAAGATGCTTAGAAAACGGCATTCGTTATGCCATGGGGATTGTATTGTTACAAGATGATTCCATTCGATCTGAAGAATGCATGGGACACCTACATGAGGGCCATTACTACTATATTCCACGATATGATGCTGAAGAAGATCGAGGTAGATGTGGACGACGTCATCATCAAATAAAGGAAAGCCACTGACCATATGGAAGATCTGAGGAAGTTCTTCAACAGGTTAAGGAAGTACAATTTGAAACTTAGCCCTGTGAAGTGTGCATTCGGGGTTCCTGCTGGCAAGTTACTAGAGTTCATCGTTAGTCGCCAAGGAATAGAATTGGATCCATCAAAGGTCAAAGCCATCCAAGAATTGCTGCCACCGAAGAACAAGAAGGATTTTATGAGTTACATGGGGAGACTCGATTACATCAGCCGGTTCATAGCCCAATCTACCGTCATTTGTGAACCAATTTTCAAGATGCTGAAAAGGGATATTGCAACCAAATGGTCCGATGATTGTCAAAAGGCCTTCGATAGAATCAAGGAGTACCTTTCGACACCACCAGTTCCGGTACCATCCGGGCTCGGTCGACCTCTGTTACTTTACCTTGCTGTGTTGGATGGAGCTTTCAGTTGCGTTCTTGGGCAACATGACGAGACATGAAGGATAGAGCATGCCATTTACTATCTTGGCAAGAAATTCACTACATATGAAGCCCGATACTCTTTATTGGAACACACTTGTTGTGCTCTGACTTGGGTCATACAAAAGTTGAGGCACTATTTCTGTGCATATACAGCGTACCTCATATCAAGGACGGATCCGTTGAAATACATCTTTCAGAACCCCATGCTCACTGGAAACTGGCCAAATGGAAAATCTTGTTAAGTAGTTCGACATTATTTACATGACTCAAAAGGCGGTCAAGGGACAAGCATTAGCAGATCATCTCGCTGAAAATCCTGTGGACAGGAAATATGAACCATTTAAAATGTATTTTCCCAATGAAGAAGTGTCATTTGTAAGAGAGGACATTGCAGAATCCTACGATGGTTGGAGGATGTTCTTTGATGGGGCCGCAAACTTCAAAGTCATAGGTATTGGGGGTAGTCCTAATATCGGAAACCGGTCAACACTATCCAGTATCCGCCAAACTCAGGTTCCCCTGCACCAAAAACATGGCTGAATATGAGGCCTGCATCTTGGGGCTCAACTTTGCCATCAACATGAACGTTTAAGAGTTATTAGTGATTGGTAATTCAGACCTATTGATACACCAAGTACAAGGTGAATGGGAGACCAAGAACTCCAAGATACTGCCATATCTACATCGTGTACAGGAGTTGAGAAAGAGGTTCACAAAGATAGAGTTCTGGCACGTCCCCATAATCAAGAATGAGATCGCCGATGCATTGGCTACCACATCATCTATGATCAAGCATCTAGACAAGAATTTCATCGATCCCATCCCAGTGGGGATACAAAATTAGCCGGCCTACTGCGCCCATGTTGAAGAAGAAGCAGAAGGAAAGCCTTGGTTTTATGATATCAAGGAGTAATTGGCAAAGGGAGAATATCCAGAACTTGCAAACGCTACTCAGAAACGCAAACTTTGAAGGGTGTCAAACAATTTCTTTCACAGGGGAGGATCCTGTATAGGAGGACTCCTGAGTTGGGTTTACTAAGGTTTGTCGAAGCTAAAGTAGCAGCAAAACTATTGGAGGAGATACATGTTGGGACATGCGGTCCTCATATGAACGGGTTCGTTCTAGCAAAGAAGATACATCGGGTCGGTTATTTCTGGATGACCATGGAAATGGATTTCAACCAGTATGTTCAGAAGTGCCACCGTTATCAGATACATGGGGATATGATAAAGGTACCTCAGAGTGAGCTTAATGCAACAAGTTCACCATGGCCGTTCGTCGTCTGGGGCATGGATGTTATCAGACCAATCAAGCATGCCGCCACCAACACACACAGGTTTGATCTGGTTTCCATTGATTACTTTACCAAATGGGTCACATCAGCCTCTTATAAAGTAGTTACCAAGAAATTCATGGCCGACATTGTCCGCGACCGCATAGTTTGTTGATTCGGAGTTCCAGAGTCAATCACTACCGACAATGGTTCCATCCTCAACAGCGACCTGATGAGAGCCATGTGAGAAACCTTCAAGGTCAAACACAAGAATTACATTGCATACAGACCTCAGATGAATAGATAGCATACAGACCTCAGATGAATAGATCCGTTGAGGCTGCCAACAAAAATATCAAGAATATATTGAGAAAGATGATAGAGAAGAACAAGCAATGGCATGAGAAGCTATCATTCGCCTTACTGGGATACCGCACCACAGTTCGCACATCAACTGGGGAAACTCCTTACATGTTGTTTATGGTACAAAAGTTGTTATTCCTGCAGAGGTCGAAATTCCATCCTTGAGAATCATATAAGAAGCCGAACTCAGCGATGCAGAGTGGGTACGAAGCCGTTATGAGCAATTGGCCCTCATAGACGGAAAAAGAATGAACGTAGTTTGTCATGGTCAGCTATATTATAACAGACTGACCAGTGCCTTCAACAAGAAATTCAAGCCGACACGATTCATAGTGGGCCAGCTGGTGTTAAAGAAGATATTTCCTTACCAAGACGAAGGAAAAGGGAAATTCTCTCCCAATTGGCAAGGATCGTACATGGTTCACCGAGTTCTGGCAGGAGGAACACTCATACTTGCAGAAATGGATGGAGAAATCTAGCCAAATCCAATCAACTCAGATGCAGTCAAGCGCTGCTATGTGTAACTTTCATGATTTTATCAAATATTGTAAATTGAACTATGCCTGTCCTGATTCCTGTTTAAGAGGGGATACGTAGGCAGCCGTATGGGTTCAGTCACATTTTAATGAAATTTCATTTCCCCCACAAATGGAAACTGGGACAGAATTTTGAGGATGGGCCTCAAAATTCGGAAGCAAATGCAGCCAAGCACTGCACAAGTAACATCAAGTAGCATTCACGCATCAAACTGGGGAAGAATTTTGAGGAGGACCCTCAAAATTCCATAGCAAGAGAGGTTTCAATGCCTTGAACTGCGTCGTGGTCGTCGGTTCATCCAAAAATTATTACCCTAAATTATATGTTATGTTTTCATAAAACCATCCATATTTGCTTTCTCAAAATAAAATAGTTTGTTTAGACACGCTACCCCTGTGATATGAATAACAAAGTCCTCATTATCAAGCAGACAGGCCAACCCGAGCTAGTGGGAATGCGAATTAACCTTCCCTGCATTGCATAAGGATACCATTCTGCCATCTGAGGTTCTACGCTACCTCCCCTGCATTTTACTTCATTCCATAAAGCTCATATCTACCTCTTCAAAGGAACCACCTTTCGTGACTTTACTTATTTATGGTTCACTCGGGCTAAGATCTGCCCCTCGTTTCTTTCGCAAATCGCAAGACTAAACTTTGTATTTTTAGCATGACACCACTGCATTCTTCATGGGCTGAAATATCACCAACTTGTCCAAAGGTGTCATCGCTCGAAGGCACCATCTTGATGGCCCAAGAACATCATTTAATTGCATGAGGATCACTTTTATTCACCTTGCATATCATTATCTAAAGGCACCATGGTTCAGAGGAACCATCCCCATGGCCCGAGAACATCCTTTCATAGCCTGCAAATCCCGCACCATTAATGTCCCAGGACATCATGGTCTAAGGACAATCATCTTCAATTGTCCCAAGACAGCATTCATAGTCCAACGGGAACTTGGATCATGTTTATATTATGCACGATATATGCTCATTATTTATTTGCAGGTAATATGACCGGAACAGCCAACCAGGAAAGATCGGATCGCTCCAGTTCTCTGATACAACCCCGTAAGACCTTCATACTTTACCTTACCTCGCACCTTGCGTCTATTCTTGTGAAACATCACCGGTATATTCGGTCGATGATTCCGAAACTACATACAGAATGATTCCTATAAAACCAGGGATATGTAGGCTGCTCAGAAGCGAGGGTGCAGCCTAATTCTCTCGTACAATTTCCATTTGGTCAAAATTGGCCATCATATCTTTACCCGACAACTCTTTCATCCTTCCGGGGTAAAGAGGGACAGTTGTTGATACCCAATTTTTCCTCAAATTATTTTTTCAAATTTACATATATGCTTTCAAAATCACTCTTTGTAAAAAGGAGTATTTTTCCCTATTTCTCAAAATTTTTATTAAATTATATTCTTATCAATTTAATATTTCATATTTAAATAATTATCCATAATTATGTTATAAATAATTTCAAAATGTTTCCCAACTCAGTATGCTATTTTTAATAATTTTTGTCCATTATGATTCAGTTATTTGACAAATTAGCCAATTGGGTCTCATTTAAATTTAATTACAGTGATTTCACAATTATAGCCCAGCTGAATACTTTATGTTGTTTTAATTCGAACTTTATGCATTCTTTACATTCTATAATATTTAATTACTGTAATTTCGCCTATTTAAACTTAATTTTATTTTATACATTTATTAGCTATTTTTTACTAATTATTTATCTATTTTTATGTGTATTTAACAATTAGCCACCTTTTATTTAAGACATTTGAATACCCAACCCAGTCCTTAATTAACCCAGCCCAACCCCTAATTTAATCTGAGCCGTTGATCAAATGAGATCACTTGCCCAGATCCGTTTCTTCCTAAATAAGCCCAAACGGCCCCCCCAAACCCCTCATTTCATTCGAGACCTCTCATCTCTCTGTCCAGTCTCTCTCTGTCCCTTCTCTCTAGAACCTTCCCTGGTTCACCTTCTTCTTCGATGGAGCTCAGCCCGTCTCCGGCCACCTCCGACCTCTCTCCTTTTGACTACAAGCCTCCATGATGTCTCCTCCATCTAGCTCACTTCATCTCTAAAGCCCTCGGGGTTCTGGGCCACGCCGACTTGCACTTGGGGCTCCTCCTTTGGTTGTTCCTGGCCTCTTCGGTGGGGTTTGGACACGGCCACGCCATATCTACCATGATCTTTGAGTTACACGACAGGTTTTCTGGTTATCTCTGATTTCCTAAACCTCTTCGATCTATGATGTTTTTAAACGATTGAAGCCTATTTCTTTGTGTTTTACATTGTTCTCTACTCGATCCTTAAGAATCTTCGATTTTCAAACGTTTTTACTTCCTTTTCAAAAATAGGGTTTCTGAGGACCCTTTTATGCCTGTTTAAAGCTAAGTTTTTCTTTGTGTTTGAGTCGATTATTTGAATATCATAACTAATTCTATGACTTTTACTAGCTTTTATCTCGTTTATGCTAAAAACCCTAATTTTCCTTGACTTCTATATGTGGCTCTGTGTATTAGCATGACTGTTCGACTCGCTTTGCTTGAGTTTATGTGATTACATTACTTTGAATGTGTTCTACTGAGTTTTCTTAGCCTAACTTATGCTTATGACTATATGGTTTGTTCGGATTTGCATCTTCTTACTAGCACTTGTTTGTCACGCTGGTTTACTATGTCTAGACATTCCTGCCTATTTATAAGATTACGACTCCTTCTTTGATTGATTCTGGATTCCCCACTTACGTGTTTGATTGACAGACTTTCCTCTAAACCCTCAGTTTCTATTCAAAATTAATTGACTCGTTGTTTAAATTGATTGATTCCTTTACCTTGTTTGTTGAGGTATTCTATTTACTAAATCTTTTCCTTAATTAAAGCTTTCTGAATTTAGTCCTTATCTACTACTCTATACTTAATAAACTTTGACTCCTTCCTTATTAGTCATGTACTGATTCTGTATGTTACTAGGTCTTACCGTGTGAATTTTGAAACCCCTTAACTTAAGGGAACAAATGTCTTGATTTCCTGGTTAATTGATTTCGAGTTCCTTGATTACCATTCTACTTTGATTCTTTCTTTATTTAGTCTCGTACTTACTTCTATTTTATCTTACGTGGCTATATTTATTTACCATTTCTGAGTTTGAATCCCATAATTTAAGGGAACCGTGTCTTAATTTCACACACTGATTGATTCTGACTTCTTTTATTACCATGCCTTTTGATTCTTACCATTAATTGCTACTCGTTTTTCAACTATAAAAGTTCAAACTTTTCACAAACACAAACACACTGACTTGTGGTAGAACTCTCTCTTTCTTACAAAAAGTTCCCTGCTCTACTACTCTTCCTTTCTCTTGGTTACTGTTAGCCGGCTATAAGCCAAGGCTATCCATTGTAATCTTGTCTCTCTCGCATTTTGCTTGCTTTCCTCTTCACTGGTATGCCTTATTTTAAGATTAAAGCTTCATCAACCACATGATTCTCTACTTGTTTCAGTTCTTATTGTTCTTAGCCTTCTCTTATTTATGGTTCTTCTGTGAAACCTGTAATTAGAATACACTCAGCATGTCATTGTCTCCCTTTTCATGCGTGTTTTCGGGCATATCTATTAGCTGTTTTCATTATTGTATTGTACCCTAATCCCCTGACCCTCTCTATGTGACTCATTTATGGTGGGTTTATCGCTATGTCAGAGTAAGAAATTTCTCATCATGTCCAACCCATTCCTAGATCTTTCACTAGATTGTTTACCATTAAATGTTCTACTTCTTCCCATCCCCCATTACCACTGCTTGTAATGTCTAAACTTGTTGTAATGTCGTGTGTTTTGGTTGTGAATCTTTGATGCTATGTGAGATTGTTATTTACTCATCTCTTTTCAAAAAACTGTTTTTGTCAAACCAACTCTCTGGTTTATGAACTCTCTTTCAAAACTCCTTTTCTTTTCAAACTCACTTCTGGCACTTCTCTTTACTCCTAGACTCCTAGGTTCCACCCCCTCAGTGTAAGTATTATTTAGGAACCCATGAGGTCCCTCTGAACTTTGATGCACTGAGGCAGGTAATTCCACACTGCACTTGTTATACTTTGGTAATTATATCTGGGTGCTGGTATTGGCCAGGGACCCTACGAGGGCCCGAGGGAGCTTTGCCGCACCCAGACCCTTTAAGGTGGTGAAACTCGAAAGGATTGAGGTTGGGAGATATGGTCCTGATTGAAGGCTCTCTGTAGAAGTGGCTTCTTACTTTCCTTTCAGTAATGTAATTCATTATTCTTGACCTGTAATAATCTGTAAACGAATGCTTGGGGTTGGATAGTGAATATGGGAGGGGACTATGCATGTTTAATATTGTTATGAGTGGAAATCATGATCATAGGATTTACTTTACCTATGTGTGCAATAATATAATACTTAGGACATGCATACCATGTTATGCGAGACTAAATTTCACAGTTAAACATGTAATATACCTTACATTTTATGCACATTAATGATAAAATTACACTTGTTATGTGCTTAATGGAGTTTATTTGATGTGTCGGTGAAGTGGAGATGGAAATGGAGCTAAAAGGATGCAAATACGTCGAAAGATACGCGAAAGTAGACACCCGGGCGATAGCCGGGCGACAGAGCCAAACACCATGACCCTACTTGGCGTTAGCCAGGTGTTAAGGCTGAAACGCCAGCCCTACCCTGGCGTTAGCCAGGCGTTTGGGCTGAAACGCCAGCCCTAACCTGGCGTTAGCCAGGCGTTTGGGTCCAAATGCCAGGGTCCCCAGTCGGCCAGAAACTGAGTTTTGACAAGTTTAAGTGTTTCCCAATTGAAATAGAAGTCTCCTACACGTTTAGGGTTTGTCCTAAACTTATAAATAGACTCCTAAAACACAACTACTGAGAGAGATTCAAGAGAGATTCGAGATTAGAGTGGATACGGACGGCAAAACACCAATTTGTACATATTTTCTTCTTTACTTTGTAGTTCTATTATGCAAGTTGTTTTAGATTTTATTCTTATGAATTTGTTTAGATAATTTTTGGTAGAACCCGTTGGGTAATAAACTTATTGTGATATTAATATAGCTTTGATTAGTTGATTAAACTCTATTTGTTCAACTACGTTCTTGTTGTAGTTGATTGAAGGGCCCTCAATTAGCTGTGCCTATTTATTATGTATCTACTTGAGAGAGAGTGCATATTTAGGTAATTGTTTGAACAACAGCACTCCCAGAGTATACATGAAAGTCATAACCAAGGGTTTAGAGGTTGGATTAGAGATAACGATACTTCGGGTGCAATCTAAGCTAACTGTAAAGCAATCTAGCTAGCGTAACTTGAGAGAGTGCGTCTATTAAATTATAATAATTACTTAAGAGAGATTTATGGTAGATAGAGTGTTGATGATTGATAGAGGTAACTAATCAAGCTATACGACGTATCCGAGAAGTAAGTTCACCAGCGGGGGAAACCATAACCTTAGATTTTTATTACAATTGTTTATACATTAGCATAGTTAAACTTTAGTTTTAATCTTTAGTATTAGTAATTTAAATAAAATCAGGTGACAGCTGAGTAGTATTTTAACAGCTGCTTGATACGTCAATTCCCTGTGGGATCGACTCTGCGCATAATACCCCAGGATTATATTTGCAACGCCCGTTCAGTCTTCTACAAGGCATAGTTGAGCGTGATCAAATTTTGGCGTCGTTGCCGGGGAATTAACGGTATTATCAAGTATAGCTGTAATTGTACGTATTATTATTAGGTTTTAAGTTTGAACTTTTTTATTTTTTATTTTTTTTTGCATTTGATTTTTATTTTCTTTATTTTAGTTTGATTTGTTAAAACATGGCATCATGGAATTATGAGAGTTATGTTGGTAATACTACTTTTGATCCTCATTATGCATATTATGGAGGAAACCACCCAGAGCAAAATTATCAAAATATTCCCNTGCCTAACACCTTCTCCCGGGTTAACAGAATTCCTTACCCGGATTTCTGGATCGCAGACAATTTAAACAGAGTCAAAATTCCTCAATTTGGGATTTAAACCGGTGACTTGGGACACCAAATAAACTATTCCAAGTGGCGACTCTAATAAAAAATAAAATATTCCCATTTCGAATAATGTCACTTTAAGTGGAAAAACTCCCGTACCCCCTTTGGGGCGTATAAAAAAGGAGGTGTGACAGCTATGAAGGTACCTGTGCAATAAAATGCACAGCAAGTGCCGCATGAGTACAAAAATAACGTGTACTCAGTAAGTCACCACCTAACCTCAGAGAGGTAGTGATGAGAGGTCAAATTAGACACTTGCTAAAGGTCAATTTAGTATATTCAAGTATGACGCTAAGCATGATTATCATAGGCAATTTATTAAAATCGAGAATAAATAATATCAACTCTTTTCACATTTAACACTTTAAATCTTCATCATATTAATATCAATTAATCAACATGGGTGATTTGATCAAATAACAAATAATCAACTGGAAGGAACAACTTCTTCCAAAAATCTTTAATAACTTTAACTCTCTGTCATTCCAGTTGACAACTTAAAATTTCAGGCCAGTAATCAGGCAAAATCACAGCAAATACGCAGTAAATATCA
Source organism: Nicotiana paniculata (assembly GCA_005239505.1). Taxonomy (NCBI): domain Eukaryota; kingdom Viridiplantae; phylum Streptophyta; class Magnoliopsida; order Solanales; family Solanaceae; genus Nicotiana; species Nicotiana paniculata. Next base: position 4,832 of record ML361054.1, on the reverse strand, counting down.
TGCGCAAGAAATGCCGAGTTCGAACGACACGGACCAATAATAATAAATTGTGCACTGTCGAGGGTCGAACGGATCGAACCATAGATGCATATATCTTCCCCGCTCGCAAATCGAACATGCGACGCGGTTAACATAATACTAGTGCTACCCCGCTCGCGAATCATACCTGCGACTCGGGTCCCTGTATAAATATACATAAATACATGGTCATCCTGCTCGCGAATCATACATGCGACTCAGACACCCAAAGTTACACATATTCACACCAATAAACCACATTTTTATCAGGAAAATTAGTTGTTCAATGAAGTGATAAAATCCTCTTTTTAATAAACATGAGAATAGTATTTAAATCCTTTCTAGAGATTTACTTGCCAATTTCGACAGGGTTCCAAACTCTATAGATTTATCCGAAACACAAATATCCAGGAAATAATCAATTCTCCTTCTAGGTGATTAAGAAAAGTAAAATCTATCCTTCTCAGAGATTTAGATACAAATTAAAAGCATCACATGATATTTTATTGACAAGGTCACAAGTACAACAAGTAAAGCATGCTAGTGGGTCCTAGACTACCCGGACATGGCATAATAGTAGCTACACACGGACTCCCGTCACCTCGTGCGTACGTAGCCCCCGCAAATAATAGCATGTATTCATTTAGTTCATCTATGAGGACAACTCCCCCTCATAAAGTTAGAAAGGAGACTTACCTCGCTCCGAAATTCCATAACCGGCCTCCAAGCCCTTCCGATGACTCAAATCATTGCACAACGCTCCGTAACTATCCAAGAAACGACAAACCAATGAAAATATACTCTAATATTTGCAATAATTCCAAATTACATAATTTTCCAACTCCGCTCAGTGAAATGACCAAAATGCCCTCGGGCCCACTTGCCCGGAATCCAAAATTTCTCGAAGATAAATTCTACCCATAGATTTACTAGTTCAAATATACAATTTACTCTAAATTCCATGCTCAAATTCGTGGCTAAAAATCCAAATTACCATTTTCTAGGTTTTCTTCAAAATTTCCCAATTTTTCACAATCTTTCATGTTTAATCCATGCATACAATTGTATTAATCTTAAAAAAATGAAGGAATTACTTACCTAGTGATGCTTGACGAAAACCCACTCTTGAAGCTCCTCAAAGTCGACCAAACCAAATAAGAAATGAGAAGAAATGGCCAAAACCCGTTTAAAACATAACACTGCCCAGCACATCCCCTCTATGTGATCGCATGATGTCCACTGCGACCGCATAGGCGAAACCAGGCTTCCCCAAACTCTGCCTTATGCGATCGCACTCTACACCATGCGATCACACAGGCCATTCCCTGCTCCCTCCAAAATTCCTTCTCCGCGATCGCAGCTCCCCCACTGCGTTCACATAGGCCAAAACAGAACCCCCCCATTTCCTCTACTGTGCGATCGTATACACCTATCTGCGATCGCACAAGACAAAAATCAGTAGCCTCACAAATCCTTCTATGCGATCGCATACCCTCTCACACGATCGCATAGAGTAAAAACCTGTTGCACTCACACCAGAAAACCAGCAATCCTCACAAGGCAAGAATCGACCCGTTGAGCATCTGAAACACGCCCGAGACCCCCAGGACCTCAACCAAAACTACCAACCAGTCCCAATACCTCATTAGAACTTAGTCGAGCCTTGAAATCACCTCAAACAACATCGAAATCACGAATCGCAGCCCGATTCAAGCTTAATGAACTTAGAACTTTCAAACTTCCACATTCGATGCAGAAACCTATCAAATCACGTCCGATTGACCTCAAATTTTGCACACAAGTCATATTCGACCTTACGGGCCTGTTCTAACTTCCAAAATCGCATTCCGGCCTTGATATCAAAATTTCCACTTCCAGTCGGATTTTCAAAAACCTTTAAATTTCTATCTTTAGCCAAATGACCTACGGGCATCCGAATTCACTTCCGATCGCGCTCCCAACTCCAGAATCACCATACGAAGCTATTCCCAGGCTCGAAATCCCAAACGGACATAAAAAACACTGAAATTCCTTACAACCCAAATTGATGAATTTTTTTTAAAATGCTATCTTCCATAATATACGCCGAAACGCTCCCGGGTTATCTAAAACCCGATCCGGACATACGCCCAAGTCCGAAATCATCATACGAACCTGCAGGAACCTTCAAATCCCGATTCGGAGGTCGTTTACTCAAAATTCCAATCGTAGTCAATTTCTCCAACTTAAGGCTTCCGAAATGAGAATTTTCTTTCCAAGTTAACTCTAAACTTCCCGAAATTAAATTCCGACCACACCTACAAGTCATAATACTTGAAATGGAGGTTCTCATGACTTCAAACGCTGAACGACGCGCTAGAGCTCAAAACGACCGGTCGGGTTTCTCAAAAATCTTCAAATTTTTATCTTTAGCCAAATGACATCAAAATGACCTACGGGCATCCGAATTCACTTCCGATCGCGCTCCCAACTCCAGAATCACCATACGAAGCTATTCCCAGGCTTGGAATCCCAAACGGACATAAAAAACTCTGAAATTCCTTACAACCCAAATTGATGAAATTTTTTTAAAATGCTATCTTCCATAATATACGCCGAAACGCTCCCGGGTTATCTAAAACCCGATCCGGACGTACGCCCAAGTCCGAAATCATCGTACGAACCTGAAGGAACCTTCAAATCCCGATTCGGAGGTCGTTTACTCAAAATTCCAATCGTAGTCAATTTCTCCAACTTAAGGCTTCCGAAATGAGAATTTTCTTTCCAAGTTAACTCTAAACTTCCCGAATTAAATTCCGACCACACCTACAAGTCATAATACTTGAAATGGAGGTTCTCCTGACTTCAAATGCTGAACGACGCACTAGAGCTCAAAACGACCGGTCGAGTCGTTACATCAACATTGCTAATACACTCTATCTAACACTATACTTATATCTCTTACCAAACGACCCCTTAGACATATCTCACTAATATCAAGGGCCAAAGCATATTCCTTCCCCTCCATGTGTTCGACAAAATACCTCNGATTCTGTAATACCACCATCATAATTTCGTTCAAGGCGATTAAAATTTGTTTCCATTGTATATATATATATATATATATATATATATATATATATATATATCATTATTTGCTCTTATTTTCCTTTTGTCACGATCCAAAATCCATTAAAGGTCGTTATGGCGCCGGACACCACTTTCAGGCTAGACAACACTAAATAGTTAATTAAATTCTCATTTTAATATTTTTAAAATTATTTCTTTTCATTACATAAAATAGCAAATAATGAACTTTCACTGAGTAGCAAATGTCTTTAACAAAATTCAAATAATGGATAAATCACATAGTCATCCCAGAACCCGGTGTCACAAGTGCATGAGCAATTTCTAGAAAATAAGATGTAATACAATAATCTGTCCGGAATACTGGTGAGAGACTAAAATGCATAGTTTAATATGTAATATACCTTACATTTGAGGTGCGTTAATGATAAAAATACACTTTTTATGTGCTTAATGGAGTTATTTCATGTGTAGGTGAGTTGGAGATGGAAACGAAGATAAAGGGATGCAAATACGTCGAAAAATACGCAAAAGGAGACAACCGGGCGATAGCCGGGCGACAGAGCCTTACAGCCTAACCCTACCTGGCGTTAGGGCTGAAACGCCAGCCCTACCCTGGCGTTATCCAGGCGTTAGGGCTGAAACGCCAGCCCTAACTTGGCGTTAGCCAGGCCTTTGGGTCCAAACGCCCGAGTGTCCCAGTTTCGGCCAAATCCGAGTTTGACAGTTTAAGTGTTTCCCGGTCGAAATAGAAGTCCCCTACATGTTTAGGGTTCGCCCTAAACATATAAATAGACTCCTAAAACACACAACTAGGCGGTTCGGAAGGCATTCAAAGGATTCAACAGAAGAAAATCATTGAAGTGCAAAAAACATCGATTTCTACATCTAGTATTCATTACTTTTTATTTTCAATTATGCAACTTACTTTAGTTTTGATTCTCAATAACATGAGTAGCTAAATTCTTTAGTCTAGGGTTTTGGTAGAACCCGTTGGGGATGAATTCATTGTGATATTAATATATTTTGGTTGATTAATCTAGTTTTGTTCAACTACATTCTTATTATAGTTGATTGAAAGGGCCTTGATTAACTATTCCTATTTATTATGTATCTACTTGAGAAAGAGTGCATATTTAGGTAATTGTTTGAACAACACCACACCCGGATTATAGACGAAAGTCATAACCGAGGGTTTAGAGGTTAGACTAGAGATAACGATACCTCAGGTGCAATCTAAAGTGAACTGTATAGTGAGCTAGCTAGCGTAATTTGAGAGAGTGCGTTTAGTAAATTATCATAATTACTTGGGAGAAATTTATGATAGTTAGAGCGTTCATGATTGAAAGAAATAGCCAATTAAATTATAAGAAATATCCAAGGAGGAATTCACCAACGGGGGAAACCATAACCATAGACCCTTATTTATCATTGATTACATTATATTGTTAGTTAATTGTTCGTTTATTATTTAGTTATTAGATTTAGTAAACATCACCAATTGATATTCAAAGTCTTGAGAAACTTGATTAAATAACAGTTTAGTATTTTATAGACTCAATTGATACGTAAATTCCCTGTGGGATCGACTTTGGGCGTAATACCCCAGATTATATTTGCAGCGCCCATTTAGTCTTTCTATAAGACATAATTGAGCGTGATCAAATTTTGGTGCCGTTGCCGAAGACTTAACGGTATTATCAATTGAGTTAGAAGAAATACAAAATTCTGAAATATAATCAATTTTC
>MDKI01184261.1:0-17502 GCA_005239505.1 Nicotiana paniculata | reverse complement strand
TAAAACACCTAAAATGCACGGTATATGATGCTAAAAATCATGAATTCTAGCCACGCATCACACTGCTATCCCCAATTCTGGCAAGTCAAAGGACAATAGCACTGAAATTGTACCTGCAAAACAAACAACAAATTTAATATGAATCTGGACAGCCATGAACTCCTCTTGGTCATGGCCATCGGTGACTCCCCACATTAAGGCTCCATAATAGATCTCCCCACTCTCCCCTCTATAGATTTGAGTATGGTAACCACTACATTCCAAACCACCTTTTCCTTTTGCTTCCCTCCCTTTTGCACTAGTATTAGTATCCCCCTCATAGGTCTTAATAGGTGACAATGTATGAATCCAATGGCTTGAGTACCAATACCCTATCCTCCTGTCTGTTTCCTTTCCCTTGTTTATTACTGCCACCCTATAATGCTGCTCATTTCTCTTAGACTTTCTGAACAGTTGTGATTTCCACCATTTTCACATTAATCTCCAGCAACTGCTTTGTTCCCCTATTGTAAGCACATTTCTCTTATACATTATGTGCTTTCTCCTTATCCTTGTTTGTTTTCTTCCATTTATTTTCACTGCCTTATTACCTATTCCTATTAACTTCTTGCTCTCATTACCCCGCAGCCCTTTTCCTTCAATTGTTCTAGACCTAACTTCTACATGAGGACCATATACATATCCAGTATCCCTCCAGCCCCATATCTCCTGCCCTATTCGATTACACTTTCTGAGCCATATGAATTTGCATAATGACAGCATTATGATCCTCCAATCTGCTGAGTTGTTGTCTATTCCTACAGTCCCTCCTTTGGAGTGAATGCAATGCTAATACCACCAATATAAGGTCCCTTTGGAGAATAGTCAAAAACTCAGCTTTGGTACCTGCAAAAAAGCAAACAACATTAGTGAAAAAATGAATCACCACGCTCTCCTCTTTACATATTTGAGCATGGTTATTTATATCCTTGGTTATCTTGTTGCTCCAATTCTTTCTTCTTCCTTGAGTCATCAGTTCCTTGCCACTCTTACTCTCAAAACAGGGCATTGCATCTTATCATCATTGAGGATCCTCCTGCCCATTGTGTCTAGCTCCCAGAATCCATGACATTCTACATTTCCATTATCCAAAGCATAGTTTGCCAAGTGATCTGCCAGCCTGTTCCCTTCTCTAAAAATGTGTGACACCTTCAATGTACACTCTTCCTTTAGTCTCCATATTTCCTCCATTTGATCGACTATATTCCAGGGTGGTTTCCACATTCCTTCTACTACATTTTTAATCAGCATTGAATCAGTTTGTATCCACACCTGGCTTAAGTTCATTGCATTACATAGTCTTAGAGCCTCCACTATTGCTGTAGCTTCTGCTTCATTATTTGACCCCTCATTAATCTCCCTTCCACTTGCGTAAATTAGATCTTCTTTTTCATTTCTCAGACAGAATCCTATTGAGCTTCTTCCTGGATTTCCCCTGCAAGCACCATATGTATTCACTTTTATCCAACCTTCCTGAGGTATTTCCTACAACACCTTTTCATACTTCAGCTTAGGAGTATAGTTTTGTAGCATATGCAGCAGCTTATTCCACCTATGAGTCACCCTTATGCCAGGTTTCCTTGTCTGTACCAGGGATTGTATTGATGTTGATACCTGGTGGATGACTCGATTGACTGATACTGGATCACCATATTTCCAGTTATTTCTCCTTTTCCATAGCTCTCAAACAATGCATGATGGTAAGGCTTGCATAATTGGTTTGATTCTTGGCAGCACCTGGGCAGTCCAACATTTGGTAATAGATTGGTGAAGTGACAGGCCCTCTATTCTGACCTGCTCTCGACAAGAAATACTTCCATATTGTTGATGCTGCTTTGGAAGTAAAGAACAGGTGTACTAATGATTCTTCTTGGGGTTCTGCACAACACCAGCACCTTGAGGGCATACAATATCCTAGTCTCCTCATGAAGTCGTCTAGAAGCAATTTTGCTTTCCAAACTTTCCACGTGAAGAAGGATATTTTAAAAGGCAAACCTTTTACCCACATCATTCTATAAGCCTGCCTAGGATTGTCTCTTTTCCTTAGATATTCCCAAGCTGATTTGACTGTAAAATTACCTTTAATTTCAAGCATCCAGTAAGGTGTGTCAAGGACTGAATTCATGATTGGAGGAGTGACATTTTCTACAATGTGCATAGCTAATTCTTCTGGCAGCAATTCCAAGAGTCTGTCTACCCTCCAAGTTCCTTGTTCCACTAATTCGTACACATTCTGAACTTCTTCATTAATACCAAATTCCTGTGGAATTAAGGAATAGAGTGCACCTAGCCCTATCCAATTGTCAAACCAAAATAGAGATGATCCCATTTTTGGCTTCCAAACAATCTGATGCTCTATGCTATCCCTGCACTCAAGTATCTTTCTCCACACATGCGACCCATCCCTCCATGGAACTACTACTGCATTAATTTTTTATAGTATTTCTGGCTCATAAATGAACTCCACAAGCTGGGCTTAGTTCTAAAATTCCACCACAGCTTGCAAAATAAATCTTTTGAAACATCCTTCAAGGATCTGAATGTTATACCTCCCTCTTCATATGGCATGCATAGTGTGTTCCATGATGCCCAATGTCTTGAGGTTCCTCCTATATTACTACTCCGGAAGAATTTTGCGAAGATTTTATGTAGTTCTTTGATCACATACCCTGGAGGATTCACAGCTGAGAGTAGATGGATGGGCATACGTTGCAGCACATGTGCAATCAGAACTGTTCTTCCTCCTATAGAAAGAAGCTTACCCTTCCAAGATTGTAACTTGTCCATGACTTTCTTCATTAGATCTTGATAATAATCCTTTTTTCTCCTTGCATAAAAAATAGGACAGCCTAGATAAGTGAATGGAAACTCCTTCCTTTCGATACCAGTTACCCTCTCCACATTCTGAACCACCTCTATACCAGACAAGTGATGCATATATATGGCTGACTTGCTCTTGTTCACCAGCTGGCCAGAAGCTAATTCATATTCATGCAAGACTCTCATGATTAGCCTCAAAGACACCTCATTAGATGAAGAGAAGATGATGGTATCGTCTGCGTAAGCTAAATGGTTTATTTTTGGACTCCATTTAGGCATTCCAATGCCACAAAAGTGAGAGTTTTGATGAAGTGATGTGAGTCCTCTCGACAATGCTTCAGCAGCCATGATGAATAGAGCCGGTGAGAGTGGATCACCCTGCTTCACCCCTCGAGATGACTTGAAAAAACCATGAGGTTGACCATTTACTAAAATGGAGTACCAGTTATTCCCAACCAAGTCAAAGATCAGGCCAATGAACCCTTCTGAAAATCCCATTTTCCTCTGCATTTTTGTCAGAAACAACCAAGAAAGCCTGTCATATGCTTTTGCCATGTCGAGCTTGATTACCACATTTGGCCCCGCCTTAGTTCTCAATCGTATATCTATTATGATCTCCTGTGTTAGTAGTACATTTTCCACTATGCTTCTCCCTTTTACAAAACCTGCTTGCTCTTCTGAGATTAAGTTTTGTAGCATCTCCATCATCCTCTCATGAATCACCCTCGAAAAGATTTTGTTTACAAAGTTGCTCAAGCTTATTGGTCTCATGTCTGCAAATGTACTGACTTCTTTCTTTTTAGGCAATAATACCAAGTTTGTATGTGTCACACTCTTTGGTAGTTGTTGGCCACAAAGGAAAGCCTTCACCATGTCCACCACATCCAGTTCAATTATATCCCAACATGACTGGTAGAAGGCTCCTGTAAGGCCATCAGGTCCTCCTGCTGAGTCTGCACTTAACCCCATTATTGCTTGCTTCACCTCCTCTATTGTAGGCATTGCCATTAGTTTTTCATTCTGTTCAGCATCCACCAGTGTAGGTACATGCCTTAGTATGTCAAAGACAGTGGGTACTGCACTTTCAGTGAATTGTTCCTTATAGAACTTCACAGCCTCTTCTGCAATCAGATCCTCCTCTTCTATGCAGGTATCATTATTGTTTTTGATCCTTGTTAGGTTTAACCTTTTCCTTCTTCCATTTACTTGAGCATGGAAGAATTTTTTGTTTCTATCTCCATCTTTAAACCACATCATGCCAGATTTTTGCCTCCAAAATTGCTCTTCTATAGCTAGGTACTTCATCATGTCAGCCTGCACCTTTCTTAATCTAGTCATGTTCTCATGTGTAGGACTAGCCTCGAACTGCCTTTCATGAACAGTAACTACCTCTTCTAAACTTTCTATCCTCTGAAATATGTCACCATATGTAGCTTGACTCCAAGTGGATAATGTTTTTTAAACTTTTCTCAGCTTAAAGATGAATAAAGTGAAAGGATTAGCCATAAAGTCTGCATTCCAATTCTGCCTAACTACCTCCCTGAATGTGCCATGCTTTGTCCAAAAGTTCAGGAATCTGAATGTTTTTTTGACAGGTGCAGCTTCTATGTCACACTTCAACTGCAATGGACAATGGTCTGATCCGATCTTTGAAAGATGAGTCACTTCTAAACCTGGGAATGTATTATGAAGCTCTGCATTACCAAAGCATCGATCAAGCCTTTTGAAAATGAAATCCTCCTCTGATCTTCCATTCCACCATGTATATACGCTTCCTTTGAAGCCCAAATATGTCAAATTGCACGTATTGATGCAATGTCTAAAGTCATCTACCTCATTGATATGCACAGGAAGGCCACCAAATTTCTCCTCTTCATCCCAAATCACATTAAAATCACCACTTACAAGCCATGGTGTAGTCATGTCCCTAGCCATTGCATATAATGAGTCCCATAGTTCAATTCTCTCAATTGAGACACATTAGCATACACTAAGGTTAGGATCAACTCCACCTGAGTTTCTGTATGGAGTAATTTTAAAGTCAACTGTTGCACCATGTTGTACAGAATTGTTACTTCATATACTTCATCTACAAAAGCCCATATTTTGTTGGATACATTCACAATAGCTTGAGCCAATCCAATCCTTCTCATGTACCTCTCTACTTTGTTAGACTATTGCATTGGTTCCATGATGCATATAAACTCAAAATGTTTCTATCTATGCATATTGATTAATCTTTCAAAAGCTTGCATAGTGTTGACATATCTCACATTCCATATTAATGCATCCATTTATTGATTGATAGATCTATTCAGAGTCCTCCTTGTTTTTATACCACCTGTTGAGGTTGTGGGGGCATCCTTGTTACTCTTCTTTCTTCCTTTTGTTCCAGATTTTGACTTATCTATATTCCTAGGTGATAGGTCACCTTATCTAGCAATATTACGAAAGTTTTGTGCAGAAGAATCTTCATCCATATCTTTCCCTGATTGATCATCTATATACTCTACTGGATTTGGATCCTTTGCAGTATTCACCATCTCCACATTAATATCAGTAGTAGTTATAGTCTGGTTCAAAACATGATTGCCTTTCTCCTGCCCAGCTTTCATAGCAATTTCTGCAGCCTCCTGCTTCCTTCCTTTGTTGACAGCTTCTTCTAATGAGTTTTTCTGCCCTGCTTCCCCTGGTTCTATATTATGAATTCCTCCTCCTTTATCCACCAGTTCAACTACTACATTTCCTTTTGTATCATCATTATCTACATTGGTGTTGTCTACTTCTTTGGCTGATATGACTTGTTGATTAGTAGGATGTTGTGCAGTTTTTTCCCCAGTCACACTTTGGTCCTCCTCTTCTACTGCATTCCCACCCTCTTCATCTTCACTTTGCATTATATCTGGAATCTCACCCTCATCAGAATCTACTTCAATTTGGTTTCTCATTACTCTACCTCCTGTCTAGTTCACTTTCTCATTACTTATGAACTGCTCATAGTCTGGATCTTCCACATGCTCATTTTCTGTATTTTGTTCCAGTGCCACATTCACCCTGGTATCCTGTGTTGGCACCTCTTGAACAGAGATATTTGTTGCTACCAAATTACCTTGAAAGGTCCTTTGCACCCATTGTTGAGTTGATTCCCTTGGCTGCAGTTCAACTCCTCTATTTCTTATGTCTGCACCTCCTTGTTGGTCTCCATCTCCAATTACTCCTTGTTTAGCATTAGGGGTTGCTGAGTTAAGACTCTTACCAGCTGTGATCTGATTTCCATCCTGACCTTTATTCCTTTTGTCTGCCCTTGGAGATCTAGGTTTAAAAGATGGTGCTGCTGTATTCAACATTTTATCCTTTTGCATTTGGTTTTGTACACTACTATCTTCCACTAGTGCAAGTTTATTGTTCTCATTATCCACATTTTTTTCAACCTCCAGTATTGCAAATTGATTGTTAGTCTGAAACTGCTGGGGACCCAAGGTCTGTTTGTCAACCAGAACAATTTCCTGACCAGTTCTTTCACCTCCACTAACTTGTTTTCCTTTACCCTTATTTCTATTATCTCTCACCTCTTTCCACTGTTCTTTAGCATTACCAACCACATGACCTACATTTCTAACCACCTTACCACTCGATAGGATCATCAAAGGAACTGTGTCCTTTTGCTTTTCTGTATTAAGTTGAACCACTGCTTCACTTGAGACTTGTTACTCGACTATTTTTGTTGCCAAAAGTTCAGGATGAATCCTCCAACATTCCAACATATCATGCCCTTGTAATTTGCATTCTCTACAATACTTAGGTAGATAATCATATTTTATAGTTACCCATTCTGTTCTAACCTCACCTGTAAGTTCATTCTCGATGTCCATACGAACCTTCTTAGGAAGATCTGCTAGGAGGTCGACTAACACCTTCACACGCGCACAACTAGGTCTTGTCTTGTTCACAGTAGCCATATCAAGGTGAAGTGGCTTACCCACTGCTGAGGCTAATGAAAACAAACATTCCTAGACGAAAAAGGTCGGTAACAAATTGGGAAAAGAAATCCATGCCATAACCTTTGGTGTTTCCTCACCTACCTTAAATTTCGAATCGTACAGAAGAGTTCTCAACTGGAATTCATGCCCATACTTATCTTTTACGTAATAAACGCTTTTTGACGTAAAATCTATATAATCTTTCCATAATGTTAAACGTATCAATACATGTCTATCCCTTAAATATCCAATAGAACATTCACCTTTAATTCCACATTGCATAGGGATGATTCGACGTAATTCTTGCAATTCTGGCCATCCATACGAGAACTTGCACACAACTGCAAACTGTAATCCCTCCATAATATTCATACGTTCAACCTCAGCTTCTGAAAATTTAACTAATGGTTGTCCTTGCAAGAAAGTGGCTCTTCTTAACCTAATGGACTCGACAGAAGCAGTGCGATCATGCATGGCTGACATATTCAACGTAGGTTTTAGAGCTTTTGCATAATCCATGGCTTGTGTGGTGTTATTTGTGATCGTGGCTGGCTGGGTAGTGATGGGGGGGGTGTTGTAGAGGCTGGGCAGCCACTGGTGGTGGCTCGCCACTGGCTGGAATGGCCATGGCAGTGCACGAGAAGGCTGTCCAATTTTCTTCTCTTTTTTGCCTGTCGCCAGAGAGAATAAGCTCCCAAGGGTGAGTAAAAAACATATAGGGTTTTTTTTCTAGGGTTTAGGTTTTTTTTTTTTTTTTTTTTTTTTTTTTTTTTTTTTTTTTTTTTTTTTTGCAAAATCTTTTAGGCGAGGAGCGTAGGGATAGTTTTTATATATATATAATACCAAAAAAAAAACAAAGTAACATGGTGCCTCACTATAGTAAGACGGTAATGTATGACTATTACATCATAGTTCCCACTATCAATATTGGACTTATGGGGTCCATCATTGATATTACATCTTGATCTTAAAGAATGACTAAATACCAAATTAATTATAAAAACTAGCCTATTACACATATAGCTCCATTTTGCACTGTCCCTCCATTCCTTGGTGTGTCCTTTTGTACTTGTGAGATTGGCCTTTGTATAAGGAGACAATGGCCTAACTTCAATATCACATATTGCATAATGACACACTCGTAAGCCTACTGTGGACGTGCCAACACTGTGTTGTGCATTTTGTCGTCCAAATTCCAGTGTAATCCACGAGTATGAATGTGATTTCTTTGATATCTTGCACTGTTTGTATAAGTATACATGTGAGTGTTGAGTGTCAATGTTTCCTGTGTTGTTACTCCTCCATTCCTGCATTTGAATAATGCTGCCTTGACAATCTATGATTGTACTTTTATGCCTTTTTCCAGTGTTTGAGATGCACACTGTCCATTCCCATAAATATGTGTTGTAATTGGCTATAATGTTTCCCATTTTCAGTATGATCCATGGCAGTAGCTGTGGTTTTTCTATCCTCCTATGTTGCTTGTGTATCCTATTATCAAAGTAAGTTAATGTTCTTGTGTTACTATTCAGAAACTCTCTAAATTCCTTTGGAAGATGCCTTCTATCCAGTAAGTAAATGGACAAATTCCTTTTCCAGTTCTTGAACGACTGCTCGCCCTATTGTTTCCTCTTGTGCTTTGCATTTCTTGACTCTTGAAACCAGTTTCGAGTACCTATCTGTGGTGCCTGTGTTGTGTTGTAAATTCCTGACTCCCTGTATGTGGTGTTGAATTCCTGCTCAAACCTTCTGTTGCATTACACAAGTTAAATACTCGTTCCTCACTTAATTGTTTTGTACCTATGATAGTTCTAGTTTTTCCAGTTGTCATTGAGGTGTTATTCTGCTTTGTTTTTCTTCAAGTTATCATAACAACACCTCTCCAAAAGAAAAGCCAAATGAAACATTCCACTCCAAATCTGCACTGTAATGAATTCCTCCTCGCACCTACGAATGAGCCTATTCCCAACTTCCTTCCATTGGATTGAGTGTTATGAACTAATACCACCAATAGGAATTTCATTAGGGAATACTGCATAGGTACATCAATCTGACCTGCAAAAAAGATAACTAGGTTAGTATAAAAAATTATCCTCATGTTCTCCTCCTGATGGATTCGAGCATGAAGGACTGTTGTGTATGCTCCATAGTGGCCCGTATAATTGTGATTCTGAGTACTTGTGAGACTCTTCTCATTTGCATTTGATAGTCCTTTAAGTGAGTATGATCTGCCCTGCTTTGCTGTTGTCTCCATTTGAAAGATTATGTGGCTACATGCTGCAAACCACATTGCCCAGCAACAATTAAAAACTGACCAAAGTATGCCATGGCCTCTCAGGCTAAATTGAATCCATGAATGGTTCCTTGTCTCTTGAATGCTGCTGCCACATCCAAATTCTTCATTCATAAATAGCATATCTTGTAGTCCGCCCCAGATGTATACCAGTCTGTTCCAGTCTATTGTGTCGATAACATTGGGCATTACCAAAAACCTCCTCGAACCTATGCGTTTGCTTACCCTTAACTTCCTTCCATTGGGTTGAGTGCATTGCACTAATACCACCAATTGGAAGGTCATTGAAGAGTAAAGCAAATAGGCATGATCTGTACCTGCAAAAAAGAAACAAACGTTAGTGCAAAATGATCTCATCATGATCTCCTCCTCTTGGATTCGACCATAATGAGAGAAAGACTCTGCTCCTGCCATTTTTACAACCTTGAACTCCTCTCCTTCCTTTCCTAATTCCTTACTACTTTCACTCTCAAATATGGACATTGTGATTTGTCTCCATTCACCAACTTTCTTCCCTGTACATCTAGGTCCTCAAAACAGTTACACTCTATATCACCAACATCTAACGCGAAGTTTGCTAAATGGCCAGCTACAGAATTTCCTTCTCTACGGATGTGTGTTACTGTTACATTGGCCCTATGCATGATCTCCTTAATTTCCTCTACCATATCACATATATTCCATGGTGCCTTCCCTTCTCCAGTTAGCACATTTTTTAGCAACATAGAATCTGTATTCACCTCAATTAGTACATAGTCATTCTCCAAACAATACTTCACAGCTTCAAGGATTGCCCTTGCTTCAGCAACAGAATTTGATCCTTCTTGAATCTCTTTGCCACATGCATATACTATATCCCCTTCTTCATTTCTTAGCACAAAACCAATCGAGCTTCTACCTGGATTACCCCTCGATGCCCCATCTGTGTTCACTTTAATCCACCATTGTCTTGGAAAGTCCCATATCACCTTCGTATACTGCAGTTTGGGAGTGTATTGCTCCAGTAATTTGATTAGATCTGGCCATCTATGAGGAGGATTCTTTATCCCTGGCTTCCTAATTTTGACAAGGGCCTGCATGGTCGTCGTGATCTGAAAATCACCCTGTTAATAGTCACAGTATCCCCATATTTATATCCGTTCCTTCGGCTCCACAATTCCCAAACAATCATTGATGGTAATGCTTGCATAATGGGCCTTAGTCTCTGAACAACATCAAATGTCCAACATCGTACTATAGCCTGATGAAAAGTTATTCCTTCTACTGATATTCCAACATTACCAAGAAAATATTTCCAAACAATTCTAGCAGCATGTGAGGTATAGAATAAATGTTGCATTGTCTCTTCTCTTGGTTCCTAACAACACTAACATTTTGATGCCATAAGATACCCTAGCCTCCTATAAAACTCATCCAATGGCAATTTATTTTTCCAAACATTCCACATAAAGAAACCAATCTTAAAAGGCAAACCTTTCACCCATATATTCCTATAAGCATTGCAAGGTTCTTGCCTTTTTCTCAAATATTCCCAAGTAATTTTTGACAGTGAAATCTCCTCTAGATTCTAGCATCCAAACGGGACTGCCGAGGAGTGTATTTGAGACTGGTGGCTTTATGTTTTCTAAAATGTGAGCAGCAAGATCCTGTGGTAGAATCTGTCAAATTTTCTCATCATCCCACTGTCCATGCCTGACCAAATCATATATATTATGCACTGACTCATCACATATGAAGTCTGGGGTTGTGACAAAATATAACGAGCCTAATCCTGTCCAATTTTCAAACCAAAATAAAGCAGACCCCATTTTTAGTTGCCAAAGAATCTGATGCTCAATGATATCCCTACATTTGAGCATCTTCCTCCAAAAATGAGATCCATCTCTCCAAGGTAAAATCATAGGATTGAGTTTTTTGCAATAGTTTTGGCTCATAAAGGAGCTCCACAAGCTAGGCTTTGTCCTAAAATTCCACCACAATTTACAAAACAAAGATGTGGACATATCATGGAGGGATCGAAAACCAACACCACCCTCTTCACAGGGCAAGCACAATGTATTCCACGATGCCCAATGTCTTCCTGCTACTCCAACAGCATTGCACCAGAAAAACTAGGAAAATATTTTGTGCAATCTGTTTATAACATACTGAGGAGGATTGACTGCTGATAACAAATGGATCGGCATACTCTGCAAAACATGAGATATAAGTACTGCTCGTCCTCCAATAGACAGTAACTTGCCTTTCCAACCCTGTAATTTGTCCATCACCTTGGTTATTAATCCCTGGTAATAATCCATCCTTCTTCTCAGATAGAAAATAAGACACCCAAGATAGGTGAAAGGAAATTCTTGCTTGGGAATTCCAGTAATTCTTTGGACCTTCTCTACAACATATGTATCAGCAGATTCATGCATGTAGAATGCTGACTTGTTCTTGTTTATAAGTTGCCCAGAAGCAGCTTCATATGATGCTAATACATCCATTATTAACTGTAGTGAAGTGTCATCTGAAGAAGAAAAAATTATGGTGTCGTCCGCATATGCAAGATGGTTTATTTTCGGACTCCATTTGGGCAATCCAAATCCAGGAAAGTTTAATTTTCTGTGCGAATCATTCAACCCTCGAGACATTGCTTCTACTGCTAATATAAACAAAGTAGGGGACAGTGGGTCCCCTTGCTTTACCCCTCTAGTCGATCTAAAAAAACCATGTGGTTGGCCATTGATAAGAATCGAATACCAATTGTTGGATATTATCCCAAACACCAGTCCTATGAATCTCTCTTCAAACCCCATCTTCCTTAGGATCTTTGTGAGAAATAACCAAGACAAACGATCATATGCTTTTGTCATGTCCAATTTGATCACAACATTTGGACCTGCTTTTGTTCTTAATCGAATATCTGTGATTATTTCTTGTGTTAGTAAGACATTTTCCACAATGCTTCTTCCCCATACAAATCCAGCCTGCTCATAAGATATTAAATTGGGCAGCATGTCTACCAATCACTCGTGAATTACTCTGGAAAATACTTTGTTTACAAAGTTGCTCAAACTAATAGGACGCATATCAGAGAAGTTCACAACCTCTTTCTTTTTTGGCAGTAATATCAGATTGGTATGAGTAATATACCTCGGTAACTCATGGCCATTGAAGAACGCCTTGACCATATCTAAAATGTCATCACCAATTATGTCCCAACAAGATTGAAAGAAACTCCCATTGAATCCATCTGGGCCACCAGCACTTTCCCCGTTTAAATCAAACACTGCATTCTTTACTTCCTCCTTAGTAGGTTGTTGCATCAGTTGAACATTTTGCTCGTTGTCCACCAAATTAGGTACATGTTCCAGTACTCTAAAGTCTGTAGGAATTGAGTCTTCATAGAATTGTTCTTGAAAAAATATGACCGCTTCATCCGCTATTTCAGCACTGTTTTCTAACCACGTACCAGTATCATTTTGTATCCTTCGCAAATTCAATATCTTCCTGCGACCATTAACTTGAGCGTGAAAAAATCTGGTGTTTCTATCTCCATCTTTGAACCAATGCATGCCGGATTTTTGCTTCCAAAACCCTTCTTCTAGTGTCAAATATCTTATCAACTCCGCTTGTACCTTCTGTAGTCGTTCTCTATTTTGGGAAGTTGGATTCCTCTCAAATTCTGCCTCATGAACTAACACAACTTCTTTCATGCTTACTATTTTTTGAAAAATATCCCCATAAACTGCCCTATTCCATGTCGATAATGCTTTTTTCAGTTTCTTCAGCTTATGATTAAACAAGAAAAAAGGATCCCCCTCAAAGTCTGCTTTCCAGTTATCTCTGACAACTTCTTTGAAAGAGTTATGCTTTGTCCAAAAGTTAAGGAACCTAAATGCTTTCTTTATTGGAACAGTATCCTCTGAACATGTCAATAAGATGGTACTATGGTCGGATCCTAATTTGGACAGGTGAGTAACCTCGATCCCAGGCAGCATCTGTTGAAGTTCTATGTTGGCTAGACATCGATCCAACCTCTTAAAAATACGATCGTCTTCTGCTCTTCCATTCCACCATGTAAAAATGCTTCCTTGGAATCCTAAATCAGTGAGGTTGCAAGTGTTAATGCAATGACAAAAATCATTAACCTCATTGATTGAGACAGGTAGCCCACCATATTTTTCCTCTTCATCCCAAATAACATTGAAATCACCCCCCACAAGCCAAGGTAATGACATATCCCTCGCTAGATAATACATGCTATCCCATAATTCAATACGTTTAATGGCATCACATTTAGCATAAACAAAAGCCACCATGAACGATATTTGAGTGTCCATATTAGTAAATTTAAAAGTCATTTGTTGCTCCATGTTAATCACCACATCTACTCCATGATCATCATCCACAAACACCCATATCTTATTTGAAATATTAGCAAAAGCTTAAACCATTCCAATCTTCCTTATATACCATTCTAATTTCTTTTGTTTTTGCTTAGGTTCCATAATACCTATGAAGTAAAAAAGATACTGCCTATTCATATTGACTAATCTTTCAAAGGCCTTTTTTGTGTTAACTGACCTCACGTTCCAAATGATCGCATTCATGATTAATCGTGAGATTTAGAGAGGGTTATTCTTGTTTGAACCCCAGGAACTAAACCTTGTATCTCTTTAACTTCCTTTTTCTTACCCCTTCCTGCTGATTTCGCTTTTTCCATTTGTCTAGGTGAGATATCCCCCATCCTTGTCACATTTATAAAATTTTGTGTTGTTGATTCTTCATCCAGGTCCTTTCCTCTGCCTCCAATGTTGTCATCAGCTATATGATCCTGACTTTGAGCTAATTGTTTTTGCAAATTTATTGGAATTATGGCAGAGTTCAATTTGTCCTGAACCTTCTGCTCTTTGTCTGCATTTTGCTTTGCCAGTATGGCTGACCCTACTCCTTCGTGCATATTATGCTGCATATGATCTAAGGCTTCAAAGTTAGCACTATCACTACCTATCTGTTTTGCTTGTGAATCATCAGATTCCATCATAGGTCGTGTTCCTCCAGTAGGCTTATCAGCAACTATGTTTGGCTTATCTGGTGGTAGTAACTTACTTGGATTGGGACTTACAATTTGGTCACCTCCATCACTCCGTAAAGCTGTATAACTATTTCCTCCTTGAACATTATCCTCTTCATTGATACTGTCATTTCCTTTGTTAGCTTGGCATTTGTTCTTGACAATTACACTTTGTTCTTCTTGCGCATTCTCATCATCAGTAGACTCTTCTTCACCACTTTCCCCTTCAGGTAATTCTCCTTCGTCAGAGTCCTCTTCAGGTTGATCACTCCATAGTTTGCCTCCATTAAACTGAACACTGTCATCAATTCACTTCATCACCAGTAGTAAGTTGAACATATTGAGAAGGTATCTCCTGGCATGATTGGTTAATTACTACATTGCCAATAAATGTTCTATTTACCCATTGAGCAGTAGATTCCTTGGTTACACCTTTGATCAAACATCAACTGATATTCCTTTTCCTTCCCACTACCCTCAATATTGTTAGCATCATTCGAGGCTGAAATTCTAGTAGAGTTACGGATAAATGCTGGTGCTGCTGCATTCAAATTCGTAGTAACATTAGGATGATGAGAAGGACTTTTTTGAATTGGATTTTCTTCAACTACTGTTAATTGATTATCCTCATTCACTTCACTTTCATCAATTTCTAATACAGCAAATTTATTAGCAATTTGAACCTTCTGTGATGGATCATTATTAACTGGAACCAATTCTTTTCCAGGTATTAGAGTATTTTCTACTTGCTTCCCTTTGTTTTGTCCTCTGTTATCTCTAACTTCTTTCCATTGAGGCCCTACATTCCCTACCACCTTGCCACTGGACAGAATCATTAAAGGAGTATTTTGTTTCCTTTTTTCTTGGTTATCTGGCACCACATTTTCATTAACCACCTGTTGCTCGACTGCCCTGTTTTCCATTAATTCCGGATGAATTCTCCAATAATCACTCATGTCATGCCCTTTAATCTACACTCTTTGCAAAACTTGGGCAAATAATCATATCGAATCGTCACCCACTCAGTTCTCACCTCTTTCGTCACTTCGTTCTCGATATCCATACGTACCTTCTTAGGTAATTCAGCTAGTAAATCAACCAACACCTTCACTCTTGCACAGCTTGGCCTCGTTTTGTTAATAGTAGCCATATCAAGGTGAAGTGGCTTTCCAACAGCAGAAGCTAACGAGAATAGACATTCTTTTACGGAAAAGGTCGGCAATAAATTTGGAAAAGAAATCCATGCCATCACCTTTGATGTTTCTTCTCCGACTTTGAATTTTGTATCATAAATCAACGTTCTCAATTGGTATTTATGTCCAGCCTTGTCTTTGACATAATACACATTTTTTGACGTGAGATCAATATAATCCTGCATAAATTCAATCGAATCAAGATGTGCCGATCTCGAAGATACCCAATGTTACATTATCCTTTAATTTCACACTGCATTGGGATGATCCTACGTAGTTCAGGCAATTCTGGCCAGCCGTATGAAAACTTGCACACGACAGCATATTGCAAACCTTTGATCATGTTTATGCGTTCCACTTCTGCCTCTGTAAATTTGGCCATAGGCTGTCCTTGTAGGAAATTAGCACGTCTTGCTTGGATAGGATCAACATGCAACCTAGTAGTAGTAGAATTCGATGTTCCAGCAATACTGTTTTGTGCGTTAACGTTGAGAACAACAGGTTTTAGCAGACCAGCGTAATCCATGGCTTGAGGATTGATTATAGGTGGTTGTGAATTGTTACTGCTGGTTGGGAGTGGTTGGGCGATGGAGGGAGGGGACTGCCCAGCCGTAGAAACAGGCTGGTCGCCGGCCAGATTGGCCATGGTAGCGGCAGTGAAGAAAATCACCTATGAGTCGCCAAATTTTCTCCAGAGCTTCTCTCTCCTCACTCTCAACGTTTTGGGTTTTTGGGTTTAGGATTTTTTTTTTTTTTTGGTAATCCACTAGGCAGTGCCTAGGGCTAGTTTTTATTTATATATAAAAAAACAAAGTGTCATGTTGTCTTACATAAAGTAAGACGATAAGAGAAAGGATACATAGTACCTATTATCAAATTTGGGCATGAGTTGCTCAAACTTGATATTACACCACGACATGCTACTAGCATAAATAAATAAAATCCTACTAAAAATAAAAACTAGCCTTATGTTCCGAGAAATTAGCATATATGATCGTTGTTGCACTATCCTCGTATTTGCATTGCCTAACCACATTGCTTGCATATATAGTCCATAAGATATGTGGCCTTATACTTGCATCCACTTTTTGTTGATGCCTTCACTCATGAGCTTTGAAACCAAGCATCCCTGCTTCTTTGATGTCCATAATTCAATTTGATTTGCCTTTATTTGGATAACCTCATTGATTGTGTATGAACAAACAATGTGGCTATGTGACTCCAAAATCTGAGGCCCAACATTCTGAATATCCATCTCCAATCTATCATGCTTGTGCCAACTATCCATACTCCTTCAAGGGAATGAGTTGAATCAGGTAATACCACCCTTTGAGATTGTATTAGAAAGTAGGGCATAATTACATTAACATCTCCTGCAAAACAGAAAACAACATTAGTAGACACTGTGTTCTCCAGCTCCTCCTCCAAATGGATTCGAAGTTGAAGAACACCAATTCCTTTCAGCTTTCTTTCAAGTTTCTATTTAATCCCTTGGTGCCTGTGTTGCGTTGTAAATGCCTGACTCCCTGTATGTGGTGTTCAGTCCATATTCCTGCTCAAAATTTTATTGATAATAATGAATATAGCTACAAAGAAATTGATATAGAAGAAGATTTAGAAATAGTAAAAGAAAGGATAAGTACGTCAAGTATACCAAACCAGTTAATTTATGAAACACCTACGTTTTCTTAATAATCATTTAAATGATTATTAAGAAAGCGACCCCACCCCAAATTGGTATCAGAGCTAGTACGCAAACTAAAATACATCAGACTAGTAAAAAACTAAGAAAAACAAATAAGAAATTGAACAAATTATACTCTCAATATAAATGGCTACATACCACACAGATAGAAAATAATAAATTAGAACAATTGATAGATATTATATCCAAAACAGAATATAAATATGTTCAATATCTGAAAAAACACTATGAACAAAAAAAAAATATAAAATCCAACATAACCTATAATGAATAAAGAAGAATTTGCGGTAGATGAAAAAATATACGAAAATCAAGACGGATTAAGAATAAAAGGAAGAAGATATAAAAATATAGGAGAACAGTTATACCTAATGATAGAAAAAGAAACAACAAGATTAGAAGATAGCCTGACA
>MDKI01282448.1:0-14984 GCA_005239505.1 Nicotiana paniculata | reverse complement strand
AATCCTCAGAAAGTAGCAAAGGGCCCATAGAGACAATTATGTCCTTTTAGTCCTGTACATGGCACACTTTGTATCTAATGGTTTTAATTTACGCCGGTTTCGTTTAAGGTTAGACTCTTTTATCCTTGTAAGCGTAATTCCTTGCTTTCCTATTTTCTTGTTTCCTGGACTCCCGGGACTTGCTCATAGGCTCTCCCCAGCTAACTTCGTAGACCAGGTTCCAGAAAGTTCAGCTTTGGGAAAAAATTGGTATTTATTAGTGCAATGTTTGTTTTGAGATATTTCTCTTCCCTCTAGTCGTTGCCAGAACTAATGAACATGCGAAGAAGCATTTGCAAAGATATATAGAGTGCACACAATCTACTGAGTCATGAAGTAAGTTCGAGATACATTTTACATTGTAGCTTCTTACTCTATGATTTGCGATATGATGTGCATTGATTGATTGAAAAGGATAATCTGCCTGTTTTGTGTCTTTGTTCCCCTTAATGATTGTGTTCGAACAGCAATATGTGTTTCACCTGAATTGCTTACCACTGTTATGCTCCTCCTGTCCTTCTCTTCTCCAATTTTCCCCGAACAGGAAGAGATTAAACTCAAAGAGCTCAGTCCACAGTTTTTGCCTCTTCCAAAGAATGTCTCTCAAATTATGCCTGGACCAAATTATGACTACTACTCCTCAACAATGCGATTTACAATATCATCTCCTTTGGTAAGTACTTGTCACCTTTAATTAATTTATTTCATATATATTACCGTAGAAATAGTCTTGTGTAAACCAAAGCAAATAACTGTTACAGAATGAGATCTTTTAGTTTGAGCTGAAAATTCATGATCTTTTGTTGGACCTGTTTCAAAAGTTAGTGCGGTGGTTTTAAATGTATGATTTTGTATATTTTTGTTCTCTCTCCCTCCATCACTCAACCTCCAACAGGTTTGCCTATTGCAAGAAATTGAACGCTTGCATAAATTATCATATGTTGCATTCACTAAATTCTACTGTTTCGATCTCCATAGAGGAGTAATGCATGATTTCTGAGTACACATGTTGTTATGCAAGGCTGGCACAGTGATTAAAGTCCGCAATTTGCCGTGCATCAAAAAGCTATACTCTTAATATTTTTACAGGTTTAGTAAGTGCTTAGTTTGTAACATAGTCAGAGAGAGGATAAAGGTGGAATCATGGGATCAACTTGTAATTTTATGATACTAAGTTGCACATGAAATAGCCGAGGAAAACTTTGATCGTTTTATTACCTTACGTCAATGGAGTATTCTATTTGACATCTTAGAAGAGTTTGAGGTAATGCTATTCTAGTGACGAAGACTCTAATGCAAATGTGTTATTTCCTTGTCCAAACATTTCTTGGCACTCTGTCTGTGATGATAAATTATATTATAGTGTAATAGTCATTAAATACTCTTATTTTTGACCAGGCATAGTTTCTGTTGAGTCTGTCTATAGCTTAAGTTCAACTAGATTTCTAGACTTGCATATTCATTAACTTCCATTGATCAGATGTTTATTTTCTAGGTTGTTAGAAGTATCGGGCTCATTTTGCTCTCCCAGATAGCACCGTTTGACTAAATTTCACGCTGTTTATAGATGCCTGATGCAGTTGTTGATTATGACTTATCAAGTGGAAAGTGGAATATAGTTCAACAGCAAAACTTGCTTCATGAACGAACGAAAGTGTTGTACGGATCATCTTCGGCTAGTTTAACTCAGAGGCCAAGGAATTTAGGCTCTAACAACGAAGTCAATCCTGAAAATTATCCTACGTGGAATGATCTTTCTGAGTTCTATGCCTGTGAAGTCTACGATGTCACTTCCTATGATGGGATGATTGTTCCTCTGACTGTTGTCTATTCGCGAAGGAGGAAAACGCAAGCTGAGAATCCTGGATTACTTCATGGACATGGAGCTTATGGAGAGATATTAGACAAAAGATGGCGCAGTGAGTTAAAAAGCCTTCTCGATCGAGGTTGGGTCATTGCATATGCTGATGTCAGGTGCTTTCTTCTTATGTCCAATTTAGTAATATAGCTCTAAAAGTTACTTTTTCTCTATAATAATGCTTGTCTATATCTCACGGGTAAACTATTCCTATGAAGTTAAGACAGGTTATATTGTTACGGAGTTATGTTGTGACTACTGCTTGACATTGCCTTTTTATTGTCTTCATTCTCAGAGGTGGAGGTGGTGGGGGGAAAATGTGGCATCATGATGGCCGGCGGACAAAAAAGATTAATTCAATTTCTGATTACATATCCTGTGCTAAATTCCTGATTGAGAGGGAAATTGTGCAAGACAACAAGCTCGCTGGGTGGGGTTATAGTGCTGGAGGGCTGTTAGTGGCTTCAGCTATAAATTCTTGTCCAAGTCTACTGCGGGCAGCAGTTCTGGAGGTCTGCCCAAAACTCGGACTGTACTATTGCATTTATTTAAATCATTCCTTTCCTCGATCTTTCTAACGTCCCTCATCCCCACCGCAACAAGAAGAGGAGAAGTGAGGGAAAATCTGTTATTGAAGACTGAAAATCTTCAGTTCTGGAGTAAAAAAGGAATGACCTTTTCAGAGAATATACAGAGAGTCAACTATTTTTCTGGCGAGTAAATCTTCTTTAATTTTATCCTCTCTTTTGACTTTACTGAAAAGGTTGACTACCTCTTTTTGTAGGTACCATTTTTGGATCCAACAAACACTCTCCTCAATCCGATCTTACCGCTTACACCTGCTGACTATGAAGAGTTCGGGTACCCTGGAGACATTGATGACTTTCAGGCAGTACGTAAATATTCACCTTATGATAACATTCAGAAAGATATCTTATATCCAGCTATTCTGGTGACCTCTTCATTCAACACGAGGTAAGGTCCAAAGTTTTTCTCAGGGTTTCTGTTGAGTGCTGGTTGATTCACTTCCTCTGGCTTGTTTAATGGTACAAGTTCCTTGTACAAATATGTGGCCAACGTCTAAAGCCATGTCTTTTACACTATAAGATTAAGTTCGAGTTACAACTTACAACAAACTATTGGAAAACACTCCATTTTATAAATGAGACTTTGCTTTTAGTTGACAACTTTTGACTTGGAGATTCATAAATCCTGTGTTAGCACTTAGCAGCCTCTTCGCGGTCATCATAATCATCGTTACTTGCATGTTTATTTGTCCCTTGATATTTACTTTTCAAGCTGTTCATGTGACTCCAATGGCATAACGTAAGTGAACTGTGATCATACTGATGCGGAAATAATAGCAGCTCATTGTGTTGTAAAGTCCCTCCTCATAATCTTCCATGATTTTTCAGGTTTGGAGTATGGGAAGCTGCAAAATATGTTGCTCGGGTGCGTGAATATTCTGTGTATGATCCTAAACATCCAGTATTGCTTAATTTGACGGCTGATATAGTTGAAGAAAATAGATACTTGCACTGCAAGGAGTCAGCGCTGGAGACGGCTTTCCTTATTAAGATGATGGAATCATAGCTACTTGTGTTTTGTTTATTAATTTCATGTAAGATAGAAAAGCTTATACCCATAGGATTCTAACTTGCTTTTTTTTTTGCACCTTCCTATTAATCCAGATTGTACACTTTAAAGCAGTGGATATTCCTACTAATCTTGTCCTTTATAGGCAAAGGTGCTCACCAGATAAGGAATCTCCTATAATCTTTACTTGCCATATTCTTGTCCAACTAATTAGAGCTGTTGTTATTGAGAGGTGCGGTGCTTCTTCTTTGGATGAATGACGACTTTTCAAAAAAGTGGTTTGGTCTGTTTGCATTCAAGATTATGACTTAGTTGTCGGTAAGGTGGGTGAAAATTCTACATCTCTATAGACAAAAAAGTCCTCCGATAATTTCTTCTCATTTGTCTAAGTCTTGGTCTATACTAGTACTTATGTTGGTGAGAGATAGCAGTAAGAATAGTCCAGCGTGCAAGTTGGTTTGGATGCTAGTCTTATAAAAGAAGTGGTTTGGCCTGATTTTGTTGTTGAAGAGAGTAGGATGAAAATTGTGTCCGAAGATGTATTAAGCTAATTGCTTAAGATATTGGTGATTACTAAGTCCCCAGTATACATTGCTGGCGCCTCTTGGATTGTTAGTGTGTCTAAATTTGTCAACGCTTAGTTGTCACTCAACTACCTCCAAATATGAAAATGCTTCTTCAACCAGATGACTACCAAATTCTATCAACCAATTTGTCTAACGTGGATCCATCTTCACTATTTTATTGCGTCTTGTTTTTAGATGATAAACACCCACCAGAATAGAGAAAGCAAATAGATAAATGAGTCAGCACAGCGGTAAGAGGGGGATTTATGAATCATTGAAATGATTATGTATAAATACCATCACAAAAAAAGGATGAAAAGAAAAAGAAATGTGAGAATATCTATAAAAATAAACAAACGTTTCATATAATGATCTATTGTTATGTGTATATGTTTATATTTTATAGGTTTGATCCTTTATTTGTTTAATATAAAAAACAGACCACATATTTTCATTTTCTTTTTAATTTAACACCAAATCAAACCAAAATATATATATATATGTAAGTTTTATGTTCGATTTGATTTTTTTTTTTGTTCATAATCTGTGAATCCTTCAACTTGTCATGAATTCTCAGTTAGAAACTTATACGCTTGTATAGGGTAGTTGTGAGTCTCGTGTTATTTAGAGAACTAGTTTAGAGAATTATTAATTTGTCTTAAAAATATAAAATATTTAATGTTTGAATAATATGAACCTGAATAGACTGAAATGAATAGAAATGATTCATATAAAAGATTCAATCAGTTTAGTTTACCTTAAAAGAGTAGTAAATTATCCAAAAATTTTTTTAATAAATGAGCCCAAACAGAAATACACAAAGAGCGTTCATATTAATTGTTTACTTTTTCTAGCCATATACATTAATTATACACATATAATACATACTATATATATTATATCTTCAGCGACAATTTTTAGTTTAAACGATTGGGTGAGCGGGGCTATTTGGATTGTTCATATATTTAATCCTCAACTAATTTGAGACGAGATAAAGATTGATTGACAGATATTGCAGTAAAATAGGAAACATGATTTTGGCATAACGTTGGGCAGGTTTCGTTTTTAAGCCTAACGATGAAAAGGAAAGAAATATCAATCAAACACAATCATTCCCATCAAAGAAAGGTGCAAGGTCCCATTCAATTTGGGACCTCCCAAAGGAGAAAGCGGAATCTGCTAAAACCCAAAGAATAGGAAAAAGAAAAAAGACCTCACTATTATATCTGTGGCAAACAAAACTCAATGGATGTGACCCACCTACAATAATTAGCATTACTGATAATCAAAGGCCCCCTTTACTTCAAATCATTCACTCCTTATTCTGCTTTTATCTTTTGTTGGGGGGGAGGAACATTGAGGTGTAAAGAATGGATAAAAGGAGCTGAACCATACTTACCTTAGATGCCATCATATCTCTGAATATAAAAGACTTAATTATACCATTTGAGTCAAACAATGTGTAAGCACAATGATTTATGCCAGTCTTTTCCAATCTTCTGTTAGAAATCTTAAAATTTACATGATCCATTTCTAATACTGATTCTTCTTTCAGAAGGAAAAAAACAACCAATATGTATGATCAGTAGCCAACAACGTTAGGATTCAAGATAGCCGACCCCATATTGCTTGAGACCGAGGTATAGTTGATTTTGTTGTGCTTTCAGACTGTATCATTGAGATACATTCAAAGAGTTATCTCCTAGTAGTAATTTAACCTCGACATGTTTTTTCTAATATACTTTCGTCAAGAAACCCCATCGGATTTATTCAGATGAAAATATGACAGCAGAATTAATCATATGGAGTCAAAAATATTTCTAATTTTTTTTTCTCAATTCTGCTATCAAGGTGAATGCTTTCACTCCCGGCCAGTTTTACATAGTCAGCATAACTTTCTCTAACACTAATTGCCTATAGAAGGCATTTAGAACTTGGTCAAGTGACCATGAACTTCTAAATCCCAAGGGTGTCAAAATCATTCAGATGGACACTGAGCAGTAAGAATACTATTTACTTTGATAGTAGTATACTGGACATTATGAATATACTTAAAGGGCAGCCCGGTGCATTTCAGCAAGAAGCTGTTTCTATGGCTTGAACCTGTAACCTCCGGATCACATGGTAACAACTTTACCAGTTACGCCAACGCTCCCCTTCATTATGAATAAACTTATTGACAAAATTATGCTGATAGCAAGAACTTGATGCAGGAATAAAGAAAAGAGGCTGTATAATAGACTGAGCAAGCATGAATGATCATTATACACAGCTGAGAAGCAATAGGGCAAATGGTGGAAAGGGATCATTTAACCCCTGCTTATATCTGCTTTGGTTCATCATGATTCATGACTACCTGAGAAAATACAGATTTCTAACTCCCAACTCTACAGGAACTCCAAAAAGGTAAAGAAAGAAACATTCAAGCAATTAAAAACAAGAATGAAAAAAATTCTCCCGCATTCATCGAAAAAGAGACAAGAGGGGCCACAAGAATACATCTCAGACCTTTTCATTGTTTCTCTTGCACCTGAACTTTCATCAGAGTGAACCCACTGCCGGCAATATATCCCTGCGTCTTAGGTTAGGAACAAAAGGAGCAAAAGCTATTGAACCAGCCTCAAGCTTCATGCCTCGGAGTCTTCTTCTGCAACAGGCGGGAGTCCAGCTTCTTTAATAAAGCCAGGGTCAAGAAATTTAGCCACAAAAGCCCACAACTTATAGACATCAGTAAAATTAGTGAGAAAGCCAAGTGAAGCAGTGACAACTTCGACTCTGACAAACCCACTTCTACCGTCATGCTTGCCATTTTCCATTGGTTTGCAAAGGGTAGTGTCATCAAGACTCAGAGATCGTTGCTGCTGTTTTGGGCTGTCTAAGATCCGTATATGACTTAGGATACCAATGCCCAAAGAGATACCATGTGACTCACCCACTTTCTGAACTATTTCAGGACTGACGAGGCCCCTGTTTCTGTCTCGCACATTGAATGCAACAGCTGCACCCCTCTCATATTTGATTTTCGGACCATATATGCGAACTAGCCGTGAACTGTCTTCCCCATTTGAACCAGGAAATCTTAACTGAAGCAACGAGGTAACTAGCCAATTGATAAGATATCTTAGCCGGAGAGTAGTTTTATTGAGACCTAACATGTTTATGTGATCAAGATGCCTGCATGCTATCTCGGGTTCTCTCCTGTCCGAGTCTTGCCCATCATCATAATCCCCATCACTAAGGTACTCGTCATCATCCAAACTTGTTGCTAACAATTCCCCAGGCTCATGTGTATGGCTCAGACGAGGTTTACGGTTATCTTCCATGCTGAAGGATACACGTCTTCCCCGGCTTCCAGGCTGATCAGCATCTTCTATACCAAAAAATCTACCACCTGCATATCTGTTTCCTTCTCTCCTTTCCAATAACCTGAACTCACCTTCAGTTTCTCTTCTTATAGCACTCTCTTTAATCTCCGGGCATATCTCAGAAAGTGATCCATTATCAAGGGTTTGATGCCGAGAAATTGAAGTTGAGTTGTCCAGACCAGATCCCCTTACAGCAGAAATCAACATGTGACCCGGTTTGCTGGTCTCTGGTTCTTCCTCGATCTCTGGGCTTCTCTTATCAAACTGGTCTTCTTCAGGAATCTCCTTGAAGTGGTCCAATTCTTGAGAAACCGACCGAACAGCTGCATCAAATGATAGCACATGGTTGTCCTCATGCCGCCCTGTGTCATACAATGGGCTGCTTGATATCTTTGAAGGCTTGGGAGAAAGCCTTTTATTATTCTTCCTGCCGGCAAACCAAAACGGGGGTGCTGGAGAGGCAATCTTTTGTTTGTTGGGTTGCCCAGCACCGTCAGATCCCAAGGGGCTCTGGCCCAAGTCAATCCACAGGGAGTTATCAGATGATTCATCTTCGCTAAAGACTGGACTTCTCATTACCTCCCCAACAGAAATGCTTTCAGTCTCTTCAAATATCGTGCTTGCTCCATCCCTATCGGAGCTGTTGTCATGCTCCATCTCCGTCTCAAATACATCCCTGACCTGAGCAGAAGTGTAAGCACCAGAAAAGGCTGGCAACTGAGATCCTGGCCGAGTTTCAGCATTAGCTTCACTGTCCTCTCCCGCTTCATCGTCTTCGGCCAATCCAGGGAAACCATCAACCGAGTCACTCAAATACAAGGGGAAAACAGGAGTAATTTTTACTATACCAGACCCAGCATGCCCTGACTGATTTTGAAGGCTTCCCATCACAGATTTTTTGATAAGAAGGCATCCAAATCCAGTAGGGTCATAACCAAACACCCTGTAGAATGAAGTAACTATAAAGTCCGGCCTGAATAAAGACAATCCTAGAGAATCCATGTCTTTTGGACCCAGAGCGCCAGCATCAAGCAAAACATGCCAATTATTCTGCTGAGCCAGTGCCATCCACTGGTATGAGTACTTGGCACCAGTAACTCTAGATTGGACTGGGAAAACAAAGAGACCAGTAGCTGAATCTTTCTTTCTCCTCTTTTTGTTCGAAATTTGCTTCCTCAAATCAGTAGAACACAGTTTGAGGGTAGGCCATTTGAACCATGCACTATAAACCTTGGCACCTTTCTCTCTGGCACACTGACCCATCCAATTAACCGACTGGCTCTCATGATCAAACATAGTCAACAACTTTTTGTTGGTCTGAAAAGGATATGATTCAGCTAACAACTTAAAAGCCGAGCCCCTACTCACGGTAAAAACAAGACCATACTCATTCTCAGGGATGTTCAAGTAATCCATAATTCTCGTCTTAATATCGTGTTCCACGGTGCCTTTCTCAGCACCTCCATACAAAGCATGATTGCTCAAATTAGCAGTAATCTCAGACAGGCTAAATGTAGAGGACTCCCAGTAATGAACACTTTGAAGGAATGAAAACAACCCAAATCCACAGTAATCAAGACATACCTTAGGTGCAGAGCCAGAAAGGTGAGAGTACTCATCTGACCTCAGCTCATCAATCTTTTCCGAGGACTGGTACTTAGGATACATGGTCAAGAACTTAGAAAAGGCTTCACTGAGCTCAGGAATGGAGTCCTCAGATTCAAAAGTGCGCTCTGCAGCAAGAGCAGTGGCTTTCAAGAACTCCTTTTGGGCATGTAGCCTAGCAAGTGACCGGGATCGGCCCAAGCCTTCATCTTGGTTCTGTGCTGACAGGGAGTCCACATCTTGTGATTTAACAAGAGACCCATTTTCAGATGCTTCCTCAAGAGCCTCCCTCAGCTTATGCTCTTGCAATTTTTTCAGCACAGATGGGTTTTTCTTTATCTCTTCAGTGGTATGGTTAGACCCATTTCTCTTTCTGCTCTTTTTGTCCAAGATCAGAGAAGCACAGTGAGATATTGGCTTCCATAGTGAAAGATGCATTACAACCTTATTTTTTTCTTTCTCTGTGTGTTAATCAATCACAGAGAGGACCCAAAAAAGGAGTGACTGAACAAAGTTTCACCAAAGACAAAGAAATAGTTTTTAGCCCATCTAACACTAAACCCCAGAAAAAGAAAGGCTTAGTACCCAAACCCTAACTTCTGGA
Organism: Nicotiana paniculata; assembly: GCA_005239505.1. Lineage (NCBI taxonomy): Eukaryota > Viridiplantae > Streptophyta > Magnoliopsida > Solanales > Solanaceae > Nicotiana > Nicotiana paniculata. Next base: position 5,351 of record MDKI01282448.1, on the reverse strand, counting down.
AAAGCAAAGGAATCAAGCTAAAAGCATCCCCCAAGAATCAAAACCTTTGCTTTCAAAAATCAAATGCACCTAAACTTACGGAGGGAAAGTCCGAAAGCATTTGCCTTTACCAAAAACACAAAGACCAGATACTGGTATCAAAAGAATTGATTAAAAAATATACAAAATAGAACAGATCAAAGAAACCCTAATTTTGCCCTTTCTTGAAGATTCACACAGTTAAAAATAAGACAACCCAATAATCTCTGACTGAAATACTCAATCTGTCAATTTCAGGTTGTTGAGGTAAGAAATTTCAACGAACAAGAATATAGAAGAAATTCAAGTTGACATTTGAAGGGAAAAAAAAAAACCTAGAAGGAAATTAAGATCCAAGACTCAAAGACTCAATTTTTATAAAACCCCACAATGTCCAAATCCAAAGTCAACCAGTTGAATGAAATTGGAAGAAATCCCAACACCCAAAAGCAAGCAACAAAGCAGATCTTCAAGAAATGGACACCAAAAAAACAGAGAGAGAGAGAGAGAGCGATTGAAGAAGAAGAAGAATCTACACCTCCAAAACCTCCAGCTAATCCTCAATCAAAGACACCTGAAAGTTGAGTTAGAAAAAAAATACACTCTTCATATTACTATTATCTCTCACTAGGCTTATTTTGTTTTGTTTTTTTTCCTTTTTTTCTTTTGGGGTAAAGCCAATTAAAAGCAACAGTCTCAAAATGAAAGGAGCATTAATTGCAGTTCTGAGCCTAAAAGCATACCTCTATTGATTACACCAATGCTCTCTTAATTTCTCTCTCCTTCTATCTCTCTCTCTTTCTTGATTGACTCTATCTGGCTGTATCTACACATTACATGTTGTAAATTGTACAACTACTTTTGTTTTTCTATCTAACAAACAGTAAGAAATGACATTGACTTTCACATACACAGCCCCCCACTAAGAGATAAGTTGTGTGCTTCTCTCCTCTATTAATTTATTAATTTTACTGAATTAATCAATTAAGTTAATCAAATGGGATAATATTAAAACTTGGTTTTGTTGTGGTAACGTAGGGTCCACCCAATAGACGTTGCCTTTTAACGGTGATTTCTCAAGTCAAACAATTAGCTTAGCTTGTAAAAGCTGTTTTCTGTCTAACTCCACTATTTTCCAAATTCCAGCAAATCTTCAACCCTCTTCTTTATTTACCCTAATTTTGTTTCTTTTCAATGCTCGTTACCTACTTCTGGATATTAATTAGAATTCGTATAGCCTAATATTCATTAGAGGGGAAAGTGCACTCTAGACATATATAGAAATTAAGGGGATTCAGTGCCTGATATATATACATAAAAAAGTTTTAATCTTATACATATATAGTGTAATTTTCAGAGATGGAGGTTCGGTTGAACTCCCATCCATTCACTTAGCTCTGCCTCTGCTCTCTAGCCTAGCAGAATTCGTCCCATTCTTAGGACTCAAACAAAATGTCTGTACTTAAGAATATAACGATGTTGGAAACTACACCAAGATTAATTAGTATTCCTAAGTTGTCTAGGATTTGATATTTGGTAGTTTATTTAATTTATGTCTAGTTAGGTTTTATTTACCAACTTCATATTGGAATAGGTTTTTGATTTTGTAATATTATAAATAGGGGTGCTACTACTTATTTTCTTGTAGAGAGATTCAAGAGTTTATGAGTTGTGAAAAAATCACCTACCACGTCTCTCTCTAGTTTGATAAATTTATTCTATATAGCTTTTGTTGAATTTTTTGCTTGTGCCTAAATTATTCTTCGGGGTATTTTAATCCTTCAAATTGGTATCACAATCTATGTGAGATTCTGTCAGAGTCAGTAGAGATCCTAAAAAATTATGGATACTCCATATTTACCTGATTGCCACGTTTTCAAGTTTGATGGCAAAAAGATTGCCATCAATATATGAAATGTTTTTTTCAATATTGTCGGGTTATGGCCCATTATTAAAATAAGATTTGAGCAACCCCTAGAAGGTACAACATTGACAGGTGATGCAACTAAACAATTGGAGAAAAATAGACAACTGAATTATAAGGCACGATACTATCACCAGCAAGGTCAGATTGTGTGTATCTAACAAGTTTTTACATGCAAAATCAACAAAGGCTTGGTGAATTCACATCAAGGTTCCGCCTAAATAAAGAAAATTAAATTGCAACAATGGAGACAGTACGAGTGGGTCCAAATGAAACCAACAGAGTCCGTTAAAGAATTCATTACACGAATTATTAATATTGTCAACGACATGAGGACTAACAGAGAAGTATTATATGGAGTTAAAGTGGTTGAAAAAATATTGCGGTCCTTGAGTATAAAATTTCATACAAAGAAGGTGGTTCTTAAGGCTACCAAAGATCTTAGGATTGGTCAAAGAAGGATTTTGAACCATCTAGGTCTTGATAAGTGAATATTTTGACTACTTAATAGCACCCTTTAGCTTTAGTTTTAGTTTAAAAGCATTTAATTGTGTTCCCGAAAACTGATAAAATATGCTAAACTGCAGGAATATTGGAAGATGGACTCCCGAGATGAAATCCAACTCAAAAAAGAGTAATCTAAACTCAAACCTATAAAAGGCACAGAAGCTCACAAAGTGCGGATCGTAGAATTTCATCTGCGGCCGCAGATGATGAAGGAAAGGCCAGCAGACCTTTGTGCTGGTAATTATTGATGATACAAGTGCCATGACTAATGTGAGTGATATGTTGGAGGTCGTCTTGCTCAACTTTGATGATGACGAGATGGGTGGCTTCATGGAATGTGTGAATTCTTTGCAAGGAATGGGGTCGTACAAATATGCACCCCGATAACTGTCCTTGGATCTTGAGAATAGGAAAATTCCTCCTACAAAGCCTTCAATTGAAGAGCCTGCTACCTTGGAGTTGAAGTCATTGCCTCCACATCTTAGGTATGAATTTCTTGGCCCTTGTTCTACGTTACCAGTTATCCTTTTCTCTTGTTTGAGTAACGTGCAGGTTGACTCCACATTGGCGGTGCTCCACAAGAGGAAGAAGGCTATTGGGTGGACTTTGGCGGATATTCGGGGAATAAGCCCCGCATTTTTCATGCACAAGATTAACTTGGAGGAATATGCCAAACCATCTATTGAACATAAAAGGAAACTTAACGAAGCTATGCAAGACGTGGTCAAAAAGGATATTATCAAGTGGTTGGATGCCGGGGTTGTCTATCCCATTTTCGATAATTCGTGGACTTCTCCAATGCAATGTGTCCTAAAGAAGAGGGGCCATTACGGTGGTCACAAATGACAAGAACGAGTTGATTCCCACAAGAATGATGACTGATTAGAGAGTGTGTATGGGCTATCACAAGCTAAACAAAGTCACGAGGAAAGACCATTTTCCACTTTCCTTCCTTGACAAAATGCTTGATAGGTTGTCCGGCCGTGATTTCTATTTCTTTCTAGATGGATATTCGGGCCAGAACCAAATCCTTATTGCTCCGGAATATCAAGAGAAAACAACTTTCACATGTCCCTATGGCACTCTCGCTTTCAAGCGGATGCCATTTGGCTTACGTAATGCACCGACGACTTTTCAAATATGTATGATGGTGATCTTTACGGATATGGTTGAGAATTACCTTGAATTATTCATGGATGACTGCTCAGTAGTCGGGGATTCCGTTGATGATTTCTTGGCAAATTTGGATAGAGTATTGGCAAGGTTGAAGAAACAAACTTGGAGCTAAATTGGGAGAAATGCCATTTCATGGTCGAGGAAGGCATCGTCCTTGGCCACAAAATTTCAAAGAATGGCATAGAGGTCGACGAGGCAAAGATAGAGGTGATTTCCAAACTTCCACCTCTAACTTCGGTGAAAGGCGTGCGAAGTTTCTTAGGTCACGCGGGGTTCCCCGACGTTTCGTCAAGGATTTTTCTAAAGTGGTGAACCAGTTGTGCAAGCTCTTAGAGAAAGATGTTAAGTTTCACTTCAATGATGATTGCATAAGAATCTTTGAATTGCTAAAGTTCAAGTTGACACCCACTCTCATTATCACGCTCCTAGTTGGAGTATCCCTTTTGAGCTCATGTGCGATGCTAGTGAAATAGCAGTTGGAGCAGTTTTGGGGCAACACATCAACATGATTTTTCATCCGGTCTACTACACTAGTAAGACCACGAATGATGCCTAAGTCAATTCCATCGTTACAGAGAAAGAGCTCATTGTCATTGTGTTTGCAATTAAGAAGTTCCGCCCATACTAGATGGGTGCAAAGGTTATTGTTCATACGGATCATGTGACACTTTGCTATCTTATGATAAAGAAATATTTAAAAGCTCGGTTGATGAGATATGTGCTATTGTTGCAAGAGTTTGATATTGACATCCAAGATCGAAACGGGAGTGAAAATCAGGTGGTGGACCACTTGTTTCATTTTGAGGAGGAGGGGAGGCCACATAATGGCCTTGAAATCAATGACTCCTTCCCCGATGAGCAACTCTTGGATATTTCAATGAATGAGGTGCCATTGTTCGCGGATCTAGCAAACATTTTTATGTGTGGAATCATCCCGGATGAGTTATCTTCAAATCAAAGGAAGAAGCTCAAACGACATTGTCAAGATTATTATTGGGACGAGCCATAACTTTTCCGAATTTGCACAGATGGGGTAATTATAAGATGTGTACCGGACAAAGAGCAAAGTGTTATTCTTGAGGCTTTCCATTCTTCGCCTTATGGTGGTCACCATGGCAGAGTAAGAAAGGTGGCCAAAGTGCTTAATTGCGATTTCTATTAGCCCACTCTTTACAAATATGCGGGTGATGTGGTAAAAAGATGTGATGAATGTCAACGGGCCAGTGGAATCTCGAAAAATATAAAATGCCTCTCACTACTATTTTGGAGATCGATATCTTTGATGTGTGGGGTATTGACTTTATGGGTCCTTTTGTGAGCTCTTGTAGAAACAACTACATCTTGGTCGCATTTGATTATATATCTAAATAGTTTGAGGCCATTGCTCTACCCAACAATGAAGCGAGAAGTGTGGTGGCATTCTTGAAGAAGAATATTTTCACAAGGTTTGGTACTCCACGGGCTATTATAAGCGATGGGGGGTCGCATTTTTGCAACAAGGCTTTTGATACTTTGCTTAGAAAGTATGGTGTCACTCATAAAGTTATTACTCCCTAATATCCACAAGCTAGCGGTCAAGTGGAAGTCTCTAACCGGAGATAAAGAGTATTTTGTCCAAAACAATAAATGTTAACCGGACGGATTGGTCAAAGAAGCTTGATGATGCATGTTGGTTGATTTCCCAATGCACACGCAAGTGTACGTGGTCGACAAGTAATATAGGAAT